>JAJHUR010048766.1:2698-20431 GCA_027495735.1 Lutjanus campechanus | reverse complement strand
GGGAAAAAAAATATTTTATTTTTTTTTTTTTTTTTTTTTGAAAAATGCGGAGAACCATGTTAAACAAGATATTATTCATAGCCGTTTTTTTACATACTTGTGTCTAGAGGGGAAATTTAAAGTCTCCCTCTACTCAAAAATATTTTTCCTTTTCCCTCAGTAGTTGTTTATATTTTTCCAGACAAAGTTGCAGAGGGTAGTATGTTAGCCAGTTAAATAGAAGCAGGAAGAGAATTTTATTCAGATTTAGTTTGATCTTATATTATGTGTTTATTGTTGTGGAAACACTGCTGCTTTTGTCCACAGGGGCCTTGTTGTTTTATACTATTTCCAATGTTTTTGCTCATGCTAAGCTTATCAGCTGCTGGCTATAGCTTCATATTTATCCTACAGACATGAGAGCAGTTCCAATCTCTTATTTAACTCTTTGCAAGAAAACAAATACACATATTTCTCAAAACATCAAAGAAATCCTTTAGAGTTATAAAAACTTAAAGGTTTGCAAACAAATTTTCTCCTCTGTCACATTTTAATACAACCTTTGAACATCTGACAATATGTAAATAGTAAATCTGAGTTTCTCACCTTAACTTTTCACAAGTATGTGCAACTGTTTTCCATTTGGATCTTTTGGAGTCACTTGTATTGCCAAGCCCTAAACACACAGATTTGTCCTCCCATGTAGTTTTTTCTCTCCCATTCAAAGCTTTGGGTGTTTTGCAGTGTGTATATTTGGTCTGTGTTTGTATGTGTTTTGGGAGAGTGGGAGGTCATAGGTTGAGTGTGTGCAGAGGCAGCCACAGGTGTGAATGCCATGTGACTGAGGTCAAGAAGGGTAAAGTGAGAGTGTTCAGCTGTCTGCTTAGATCACTATGAAAGAGGAGTACCAAGCAACGGAGAGAGCAATGAAGAGGTACCAAGCAACAGTGAGTGTATAGTGAGCCTAGCAACGAACACTGTTAACAACACAACTGTAAGTCTGTATGTGAGTCTGTATACATTTTCATTGGGCATTTAGCTGCTTCTCTTATCCAAAGTGACATATAGTAAGAGCAGTGAGATGCTTTTGCAGATGCTCAGATAAAACCTGCTGCTTCTTCTAAGTTACAGGATAAGTTTTAGATTTTGTCCCACCCAGTAAGTACATGTGTTCAAACTCATCACAGACGGTTATCACATCTGAAAACATCTTTATTTCATTTTTTAGTGTATTGCTCCATTTCGCAATAGTGCAAAATTCAATATTTTAAAGTTCCTCATAAATAACAAACATATCATAAATAAACAATTATCACCACATTGAACACAAACTTAAAAAAAAAAAACTACAGCCACATTGAAATTGCACAAATGGGTTTAAGATAAGCAATCTTTCTATTTACAGTTCAATCAGCAGAATGGAGGCCAAAGTCTTATGTGGTTTTATGTGCCTTACTCTTGAAGTCTTAACAGGATAACTGCATCTCCACAAGACCATCACAGCCCCTATTCTACTGGATCCGCTATAACAAATGAAAAGCAACATAATTTTAGATAAACAGAACCGGATTAACAAAATCCTTCAAAAAAAAGGAAAGAAAGGCAACTTCTCAGAAGTTTGGAATGATATCACTGCGCTACACATGAACTAAACTGAACCCGGGTGAGTCAGAAAGACTCAAAGTGATCCATTTATGTTAAACAATGCTAGTTCAGTGGTGACAAAATCACCCACCACATGTTCTATAGCCAGTATATTTGTGGTTAATTATACAGTTGTATCTAGTTCAGCTTTGTTGTAATAATTGGATCCATTTCAACAATGAGGTAATATTACAAGACACCACACACGATGGATATGACAGCACCAAGTGTCAACAGCATTACTCATTAGTGTCAGTGTTGGTATACTGTCGGTAAACTAGTACTTGCTGCTTTATTGTCATTTAAAAGACCAGTGTGTGAGTAGTGTGAGTGGTATCTAGCAGGGAGGTTGTAGATTACAACCAAGTGAATACCGCTTGTCTCGCTTGGAAGGGGAGACCTTCAAAGCGTGTAGGAGAAACTACGGTGGCCGCCAGAGCCAGTGTCTGGTTTGTCCATTTTGGGCTACTGTAGAAACATGCCTCCATGGAAGAGGACCAGTGCTCTCTATAGATATAAACAGTCCATTCTACTGTAACGAAAATGTAATTATTTTTAGGTGATTATACACTGATGAAAACATACATATGACTATTATATTCCATTCCTGCCATATTCTGCCAAAAGATCCAACTAAATCACACACACTGGACCTTTAACTGTCATGTGTCCAAAGCACATATCCATCTCCACATCCATTTAAAAATAATTGAGGTGTAGGATTAATGACAACATAGTCCTTTCATTGACTGATCAATAGGTTTGCAAGCAACTGAAACCTTTTTTTGCCTGAAGCCTTTTGCACAAATGTAGCGGACATAGGGTACAGTTTCATGTGAGATCATGCTTGTGGCAGTGAAGAAACATTAAAGGGTAAATTTGGCACTTTTCATGTGGCTGTCCCATCATCAGTGTTAAAGGTAAATGTTCTCCTGCTTGTGAAGCCGTGCCGGTTGTGCCTACATGTACCAGGATGCATTGTGAGCAGCCAGACACCCACTCTCATATTGCCTTGTATTACAACTCTTTTCATTGAGAAACATATTAAAATGATTATGGTGTGATTTTTGCTGGGATCTGCACCAAACAAAGATGTTTTCTTAAGTCTGTAGAAAATTATGTCTGGGCCAAGACATCACTGCAGCATGACAATATTCAATTTAAAATGGTATTATAACACACATTATGCCTTTAACAAATGTGATTTGGAAATTGCAGTAGGCCATCGTGTGATTTTGATTTTTTTTTTTTTAAATCTATTAATTGTTCAGCCTAGCACACACGGAGGAATTTATTGTTTCAATTAACTCCATTTGACATCACACATAAAAAGTGCCATATTTCCCCTTTAAGAAATGCAAGTGAAATGCTGCATATCAAGATGCAACAATCAGTCCAGTTCCAGGAGAAACTCCAAATGCACACAAACTGAACAACTACCTCTTTCACACTTAGACATTCTCTTTGTCATCTCCATTGACGATATGCACATCACACACCTAAATAAATATATTAAAAACACTCTTAAATAGGCATAAGTCTGATCTGTTACCTTCTCTAAGTATCTTTAAACAGAATATATATTAGAATTTATACATTTTTATAAATACATATAGTTTAACATAATTATTCTCTGTTTTTATATACTGTTTATATAAAAAAAAGACTCAAACTCATTTACAGTTCTGAGGGCCTAACTTTTCTGTGTTGTTGGTGTCCATGCTCTCTTGCTGTGTGGGTAGGGTTTATAACATTGCCTGTTACTGCCACCTAGTGTGACATAGCAGCACTACAACATTTTATCCTCCTGTTGGGAGTCGATGCCAACATGTAAACATGCATGGTATAACCAGTCAAAGCTACATTCCAAAAGTAAAATCATTCAGTTTCTCTTTTTTGTACATTATTGCAAAAAAAAAAATTCTTGCAGAGGACAACAACATCAAACCAAAAACATTTACGTCACACATGACAGAAGAAATAAAGGTCCACCACGTTTCATGATGAGTGTGTCAAACACTGTGGGAGTGGTGGGGGGAAAAAGTTGGGCTCGAGGAGAGATCGGTTAATGTGAACACATCTTTATACGGGAACATCTTTGTAATCTTGAGGAGAGTGGGAGCTGCTATCTGTGTGATGGAGCTTCACAGTGGAGGCACCCAGACCAGATACAGTTTAGCCAGAATTAATGGCCAGCTTGGTAAAGAGCAGCCAACCATAAAATAAAAAAATCTTGATGGGTCTTTCAGGGATCATCTGGAATCTCTTTTCTATTCATGAAATTCTTGAAATGTTAACTGTGGCACATGACTTTTGAGATTAGATTCCTTCCTTTACAATTTGATGCTGCTGCTGCAGCCCCGCCTATTGGCCAAAAGGCACCAAAGTTGTCATGGTCACACATGTGGTTGCAATATCACAAGGCATTCAGGATACATGACATAATTTGTAATATATGGATGTATGGAATATCAAAAATCTGAAAAACTTAATTTTTTATGGCTTGGCTGGAGATCTGAGCCAATTTGGTGATGATTTGTAGATGAAGTGGTAAAAAGAACAGACTTTCAAAATGACAGAAAATACATGTAGATGCAAATCGGCGTGGCTTATATGGATAGAACCTTCTGGACCCAATTTTGTTTATGACACTTGCGATTCAAAGGTTTCAGGTCAAAATGTAGACTTTGTTGTTATAGCATCCCATCTGGCCAATTTGTACCACCAGCAATACACCTGCCCAGTGTGAAGTTGACTGGATGAACCATAGTCGAGAAAATTGAAGGACAGGCAGACTCCTTCCTTCGATGACTTCTGTTGCATATTTTTTTTAAACCACAGTTGGCCAATCTTTACCAAGAGTCCCACTAACTCCTGGAGGGTACTGTATATTAACCAAGCCAGGAGCCTTATCCACACCACCCCCCTGTCTCCCCTCTCCCCTCCATCCATTTACCTGTTCACTCCCGTCCTCCGCCTCTTCCTCCCCGTCTCAAACCGAGCAGTTGCGTCTCTTCCCAGAGCCAGCCTGGGCTGTAGCAGCAGAGGCTGAGGTCAGCCAAGCGGTGACCCCGTGTCAAAGGCTGGTGGAGGAAACCGAGAGGGTGGGCGAGGAGGGCGGTGGGAAGTTCAGCAACTCCAGCACAGCCACGCCCACACTGCTGCGCCGTGTGAACATGCAGGAGGCCGCGACCCATTTGTTGCTGCGTGGGTTGTACTTCTCGATGGAGTTGAGACTGGAGCTGCCATCGTTACCTCCCACTGCATATAACCAACCATCCATAGCCACGAGGTCGTGGGTGCTCCTGGAGGGAGAAAAAAAAAAATCAAATATGATATCGAAACTCCACATGTATTGTACAGCCATAATTTTAAAAACCCCATATTAGGATTCATTTTTGTAGCTCTTATCTGCAATGAATATAAACTCGATGCATGATGTTTAATGTAAATAAATTTAAGAGTGCCAATAGCAGCCAGAACCTATTAAATAACAGCAGATGCAGTTCGGGCTTTGCATTACATTTACAAAAGCAAGCCCACAGCATCAACATTAAAAATGATTGTGTTGAAAAACTGAAAGATGACAAAAAGTAGGGTCATAAGCTTTGAAGCTTTGAAATTTCTATCGTTGTCATGGTAATCTGCGTCCAAATATTCTAATCTTTTTTTTTTCTTTTTGAAGAGGGTAAAGAGAGGTTGCGTCGGCTGCTCTGAAAAAGAGGCTGAAAAATGATAAAGAACGAAAAAATGGAGCTGCTCTGTGGCATTTAATTGGTCTCAAAACCCATGCACATAAAAATCAGGCACATACACAAGATATAGCACACAGAAAAGCATCCACACAAGGGACCATTTCTGCTCTGCTTGCAAAATGCACAAGCTTGACCCTCTGTATGTGCTGTGGCTGATGTCTCCCCTCTTGTCCTCATTTCTCATCATAATCCTAACTAAAATAATAGCAAAGTATATAAGTAAATAAGTTTGAGGAAAGTATATAGCTTGTGTGTAGTTTTGTCATAATTAGTCTATGAATTCTTGAGTTGTGGCCACAAAGGTTTTAAGTGAGGTCACAGTGACCTTTCACCACCAAAATCTAATCTGTTCATTCTGAACTCCAAGTGAAGAGATACCTTAATGCTGTTCTTGAGATATCTAATTCACAACAATGGGATGACCTGAAAACATAAAGCCCGTGGCCATGGCTGTCACAGCATGGAGCCATATAAAAAGGTTTTTCAAGGTTGTTCCAAAGTTGTGAATCACAGACCTGCTTCAGCACACAGTCATGAATGTGCACACACACACACACACACACAAAAATTGATCAGTCCAGTAGTATTCGAGGTTAGCTGCAGACAAGATGCTGGTTTGATGCACACATGCACACACATGGAAGCGATCGCATTATCCCCTGGCAGGGATAATAATAGTTTGAGGACATCAAGAAGGGCCAATAATACTTTGGTTAATTATTAATCATTGCACAGGAACAGTGGAAAAATTAATGGTTTGTTGGCAGAAACAATAAATAGAAACAACAGATCTTTTTCCACCATTAACAAAGACTTAGTCTGAAAAATGTTTGAACGTTGATTTTCAAAAGTTCCAGTCATTTTTATGATATAGTGGAAGTATTTTGGCCAAGACAGTTATTCTACAATATGTCGACATTGTGTAAAATGGTTTAAAAGATTGACAGATCAGTGGTCAATACAATGTGATGTTTTGGATGTTCTGTGTAAATGAAGCCTCTCAGCAATTGGATAAGAAAAGCACTGAAAGCCACACAGCTGATTAACACATGAGTTATTCATGGAGCTGCACAGTCAACTGCTGTCAGGTTTCCCTGCTCCTACAGTACACTGACTCACACACAAGAAAGTGTGTGTATGTGTGTGTCTATCTGTCTGTTTGTCTGTCCAGGGGCCTGGGGAACAAGTGAATCTGCTGTTGTGTTCACAAATCTAAGACTGCTACATCTCTAAATCTCCCTCCCTGAAGCCAATCTTATATCAATACAATGCTCTGAGTATGTGCATGCATGCCTGCTTTGATAATCACCGGCAAGACAAGTTTCTTCTTCTAAGAAATAAGAAAGAGCCGGCTGTTATGGAAAATAGGTCATTTGATGTTTATGCCGTAAGTTGGTTTAGGCAGCAAGGAAGACATCCAAATGCCCCAAATCCCTCGCCTTGAAGAGTAAAGATTTTCCACAGAGCAAAATAATCACAGCAGGGGTTTGACAAGCTCCATACAGAAAGCACTACAGTTTTGTTCTTACACTTTTTATTTTAACCTCTACTTGGGTTAAGGCAAAACTGGGGTTTTGTCTGCGGGGTACCACACTGCTTCTCAAATACAGACCAGTTTATTTTACACCCCTCCGCCCCCCCCCGTCATCAAGGTGTCACATGTTTGTTATGAAGCACAAACAGAAGGCTAAAATCTGGAGAGGCCTCAACAACAACATTTGAGGCCAATGCACTGAAGCATTTCATTACTGTGAGTTGAATCTGTGCAGATGAAGTAGTACAATCAGGTCATCTTGAATGCTCAGTTGGCTAAGGCATCTCTAAATTCACTAAATTCCCTGGAGCTATATGTTTACATACTGTCTACCAGGCTTAAAGCAAGAAAAATTTCTGTGCCTGAAATGCATTTGGGATAGTCATCTACATCAGGTGATGTTAAAACTTAATTTTAAAAAGTCTTAATAACATTCTGAATTAAACACATTGTTTTTTCCACAGACGATGATGTAAGTAGCTAACGAGTAGGTCATCTCACTTTCTTTTCTTCTCTGTTGAGAGTTGCACATGCACAGTTCCGGTAAGGCAGGATGTACGGATCAGGTAGCACCAGTGGTATAATATACTAAAAAAAACAGCATAGCAAGCTGTAGGCTACAAGTCAGATGGATTACAATAGTGGCACATGACTGACTGACTGGTTTCAGGAATACTAGAACAACAAATCTGATCATTTCTTAATGCAGATCACATTAACTTGAAAGGTCCAAATAGCAGAAAAATGCTTTGCTAACCCCAGCTTTCAAAGCCATAAAGAATATCCAGTAAGCCTATATTTCAAACTAACGCTTCTTCCTTCATTGGTCTCCAAACAGTGTATGATGCATAATACGCCTATTTTTGTCAAACAATTACCAAATTAGTCCAAAAGATTATGAAAGATCACAATGAATAAAGTCTACTTTATTAATACAAAACATAGGGTTCCTTTTAAATTTATGCATACATATACGGCCATATTCTTGCTATGTAACAGTATGTAAGATCAATATTTTCCATTTGACCTAATTATCTACTTCCAACTCTAAAACTCCTCACGCTGAAATTCCAGTACAGTGCTGGAAAACTTAAAGCCCTGTGTATAAATACACACTTCATAATTCTGTATATGTTGTAATAGAGGTTGGGAGTCTTTTTACTGATAAAAGTAAATCAGTGTAACTATGACATTAAGGGTCCTATCTTATGCTGATCTAAAGTTCAAAGCGCAAGGTGCAATGGTTTTAATTTATTCAAGGAGTGTCCAAATCCACCTTTGCTGTCTTGCACCAGGGGTGCAGGGGTATTTTACCCTGTCCGCCTCCTGTGCTTTCGGCACACAGCAGGATATACCTATCATTTGCTATCTTGCAGACTTGGCAAAAATGACAACTGCACTGTATGCGATTAAAATGCCACCTGTGCCACCTCTGCCAGTCGCTTTGTGGCAGGTGTTAAGATAGGGCCCGAGGTGTCTTTCACAAACTGTATGTAGAACTAAACAGGGACTGCTCTTTTTATTTTTATTTTGTAAATTGCATCTCCACATTTGTGATATTATAGGAAGGTATAAAATTTGGTTGCAAGCTGCTTCACTCTGGTGGTGCTCGTCTCTGAAATCTGACATGAGGGAATTTACCATGTCAAACAATTTTTTCTCTGCATATCTTATCACTGCTTTTACTTGCATGTTTAAAGTAAAGTAGTCTTGACAGGTATACATTTTGTATTTGCCACATTGCTGAGTTGTTAGAGTTGATTATAATTCTTTCCTTATCACACCGTAACTGTTTTGAAAAACTTATTTTTCACTGGCTCTGGACTTGACCATTCTGTTTGTACTAATATGAATTCTGGGTGCAGACTAACCTGCGTATGTTCATGGGGGCCACTCCCTCCCATGTGTTGGTTTTGGGGTTGAACCGCTCAACAGAGTTCAGGCAGCTGGTGCCGTCATTGCCTCCTGCGACATACAGCATGCCGTCCAGCACGGCCACCCCAGCACTGCTGCGTCGACTCAGCATGTTGGCAATGGCTGTCCATGTGTTGCTCTGTTTATTAAAACATGAGACTGAGCATTGGTTGCATGTTCATCCGTAGTGTTTGATTTTGTCTCCACAATCAGTTGATCCTGGCAACAGTCAAGTTTCTTTGATGAAAAATTCAGCAGCACACAATTTACCTGGGGGTCATATTTCTCCACTGTTGCGAGATGTGAGGAGCTGTCATAACCTCCCACTGCATACAAGTTGCCATCTGGAGGGGAAAAGGGAGTAAACACTCAGAATGTAAATATTAGCAGTCAAATACCAAGTTGGCGACTCCCTCTTGATTTCAGATATTAAAATGCAGACAGTGGAACATAAACACACAGTAGAACAGCATGTTCATAATGTTATGTTTGTGGAAAGTTCCTACCCAGAGTTGCAACTCGGACATATCTCCTACGGGTGCTCATGGCAGCAATTGAGGTCCATGTACTGGTCAGAGGGTCGTATCGTTCTGCACTGAAAGAGGAGAAAAAGGTTTTAATGACACTGCAAGGCCGCCCTGTTGAGATGAACTGTCTTTGAGACCTGGCCCAGGAAACACTATCAAGACAAACAGAAAAGCTTCTACAAGATTCAACTATGCAGCAAATCTAGTTTAACGGGTGGGTCTATTTAGTTATTTTAAATCTTTTTTAAGGTTTTATATCATTCTGTAGCTTCCCAGTAGTGTTTAAATATATTCAGATGTATTCTGAACAATCAAATTTTGGGCCAAGTATGCTGTGTCACTTTTTTCCAAGCTCTTTTAAAAATGTTTTTCCACATGACATGATGCAGGTTTCTGCATGATAGCAATGCAACATATAACCCTATAGGTTGAGGTAGGGGAAGAAAGGGGAGGGCATCAGGGCCCACATCAGGGCATAACCTACACCAACACTTTTTGCCCACAGCTGAGTGAGAGTTCTCAGTTGAAAAACCCTGAATAGACTGCAGATGGAATCACCCATTAAAAATATCAACACATTGAGCATTCGTCACCAGATGTTGTTCTTTGTGTACCTATTGAGGCAGGAAGCTCCATCATAACCTCCAGCAGCATACAGCAAGCCATGCAGGACGGCTACACCCAAACAGCTCCGTCGTGTTCCCATGGAAACCTCAGGTTGCCAGGAATTTGTGATGGGGTCATAGGACTCCACCGTTGCGAGATCTGAGGTGCCATCATACCTAAGGAGATGTAAATGGATCAGGAAGGGTTTTTAATGATTCAAGTCAAACTGACCCTTCACTGAGTCCTGCCCTCCTTAGTTATTGTTGCTACACCCGTCAAGCTTTCCATTCTTGCACTGCACATATGTCATTTACAGTGATAAAGGTGGCAGCTTCAACAATAATTGTTGAAACACACAGTCTTTGATTCCACAGAGAAGTAAACAAAAGCTGCTTCTCATTTCTAGCTGATGACTGTGAATTTTTTTTGACTAAAATGATGACTCTCACTGGCAGATTTTATAAGTGTAGCTGGCTAATGTAAGCTAATGCTAATGCTTAAACTCCTTGAGTAAGCTGAGAAGTCCCTCTCCAGTGGACTCTAATGTTTTCATCTGAAAACAAGAACTCTGTGAAAGGGTCTGAAATTTGAAAAGTTAACTAACAGCAGCATACATGATATAATGTTAATGCTACGAGACCAACACTAGTTGGACGGTCAAATACGACATGTATATGTAGGTTATATGATAGATGATGACAACAGTGCTGGGACTAAATTATTGCAGCAGGGATTGAGGCAGTCAGCCAGCTAGAGTGGGACCACCTACAGCTTATGTTAGAGAAGATAAAGCATTTGGTCTTGTGTTTTATGTTTCTGATAGACAACAAAAAAGACGTGATGGTCCAGACTCATGAAACAGAGTATGGCTCATCTTAGAGCCCCATGCACACTGCTTCACCATGAAGAGAAACACAAACCTTGCCTTAGTTACAGTTGCTAATGCATGATTGGTCAGTTCCTGTTTGGAGGAGGGGTTTAATGAAGAGTCAATTTAACAGGCATTTTGCATTAAGGAAAGACCTGCACAGCTTATCAGGAGCACAACAAGGACCCTTAGTTTTTAAATAACTCAGGACCATATTATACTAACTCATCCAAATGTTCCTTCTGCAAAAACTTCATATTTATAAAAGTCATATTTAGTTCACATCACACAATGCCGTGTTTTAAAAAAAGATGAGATGGTGGGTTAACTGGTTTTGGATCAAAAGTCATCACTATGGTTCTCATCACTCACCCTCCAACAGCATAAAGTCTGTTTCCAATGGCTGCCACGCCCACCCGTGCCCGCCGAGTGGACATGGACGCCACCATGTGCCAGCGATCTGTCCTGGTGTCGTACGCCTCGCAGTCTCCATGGATGGCAAACAGGCTGCCACCACCTGCAGACACACACACAAACAGAATATTATGAAAAGATCCTTTGATGTCAAAGTGTAATTTGATTAAAACATATAATACAGAATACAGTAATGTTGGCGAATGCATGCCATGATTTCAGAGGAACTCTCCCAATTGTCCAAGTTTCAGGATGATTTTGCTTGAGACCCAGGTTCACTCCAGGATCAAGTTGAAATCTTTATTGTGGTTCAGGAATGGCTTTTTTTTTTAATGAATGAATGAATGAATGAATGAAAATTTATTTCGGTCAGGTCATTTCAAATATACAATTTACCAAAACAATATATACAGTTATAATCAGTATAACTAAAAAAGAAGAACCAAACCGAAAAGGCATAGGCTGAAGCTAGCGCTTATTTCCGCCTACCCTTCTTTGACATTTATATGTTGATATACTACTGCATGAGTGAGTATGTGTAATACCAAACAATGACCTATAATTGAAGTGTTCATTTGCAAAAACAGATTTTCTACATTTTTAGTTATTTCCCAAAATCATATTTTTTTGTGCACTCAAGGGAATATCAGTCAAACTGGCCTTGGGTTGTTTTGATAAGATATCTTACAATGCTTTTATTCACTTAAATCATCTTATTTTATTGTGTACTCAATGGAATATCAAACTGCCTTGGTTATAAGAACAGTATTTATCTGTTTTTGTGAATGAACTCTTCAAATGTATTTATATGGTTTGATTCAGAATATTTAAGCAATAAACAGCATCAAACATGGTTGACTAAGTTACATTTCTCAGTATTTTGATAAAATACCTCAATATGAATACTGTGACAGTATTTCAGGTGTGTAAACATATGTTAAAGGTGGGGTATGCGCTTCTGGAGACAGGCTGTTGATATTTGAACTCAACAGCCAAATAAATTCATCCTTCCCCTCAGTGCTTCTTCTCGGCCTGACACAGTTATTGTTTTTCATTTACAGATCCACGGCTACATCTGAAGAAACAGATTTTTTTTCCAGCATAAACACAAAACGGACAGCTAACGGACTGTGAGGAGATATTCACTGAATTTGAGAAAAAGTGGATAACTGGATTAGAATCGCATACCCCACCTTTAATATGGAACTTAAACGAGTCAAAATCATATTATGTGTAAATAAAACAAACCCGAACTGAAATTCACTTTACTGCAGTGCACCCATTAAGACTTGAGAACATTTAAAATATATGACAATAGTATAAAAATCCCAGACAGTGTCTAGTCTCATATAATTCTATTTTTATCTCCTAGCTGTAAAAATGGTGATGTTTGCTGAATGTTTGCTGAATTTATAAGTGATGTCAGAAGATCAAGTTAATTAATGTGTGGCTTAAGTGTACCCTAGTGGGTACCTTCAGGGGCACACTGACCAACGGCGAAGAGCACAGGGCTGGCGCCCTCACAGCGCCGCGGACGCGTCCGGCTGTTGCTGAGGACTCCCCTCTGCTCAGGCATCAGATGATACTTGAGAGCCTCGATCAGCAGGTCTTTGCACTCTGAGTGGTGACGCACCAACAGCTCTGTATCCACGTTGCTCATCAGAAAGTCTCGCCTCAGCAGTGGCAGCCTCACGCACTTCATCAGCTAACAAGAGGAGAGGGATGGTGTGAGGTGTGTTCAAATCAGGAGGACAGGGGTGGAGGAAATGTGATGGGGGTGTTTTAAACATTATAGGCAAATTAAATAAACGTGCTAGAAATCCTCTCAGGTGAGATGAGATATGTCTTACCCATGGTACATGTTGCCTGCGTCCATCTATATCATGTTTCACCCAGCTTAACACAGCCCGGTACACTTCCTCTTCAGATGGCACATTGAGATTGTCACTGGAGATCAAATCCAGGACCTGGACAGAGAAGACAGAAGGCAGATGGGAAGAGACATTTTGTATAATCATTTACAAGAGCAACTTTCTCAAAGTCTGACTCACAGTGCCTCCAATTCAACTGTGACCATCAGAAAAGAACTTGCAGAAAAACAGAAACTGTGACAGAGAAAGCTTTCTGACCAAATATATCAGCACACAGGAAGTAAACTGTTGTCCACAGACAGTATTAGTTCCTGTATGTTGTACCAGACTTTGTCTGCTGAAGTGTTGCCTCTCTTCTGGGGATGAAACAATTACTGGTTTCACGATAAACCACCATAAAATTCTTGATGATTAGTATTTCCATGTCAAATTTTAAATATCATTCAAACCGTGTTAGATTAACACACGGTTTATTAAATTATTAACACAAAAACTTATGGTAAATACTGTCAAGCATCAAACAAAGTTAGTTTCAGATAGGCTTGTGGTCACGAAGGACATGTGGTCATTTCAGATCAGTGATAAGTTTTTAATATAAAGCTTGGTGAATTGATATCAGTCTATCGGTAATTTTCAAAATTTTTCAGGCCATATTAACATAACTTCGATAATACTGATAGTTGTCATGATTTTGGCCACTATAATTGTGGTATTCATACCATTTCATCCAAGAATTTCCTACGGGATTAATACAATTCTGTTTTATCTCTGCCTTCTCGCTTCCTCTTCTCGCCTCTATCCCTTGATTTGCTGTACTTGTCCAGACTGACATTTGAAATGGAGGGGTAGTGCTCTGTTTTATCTGGGTTATTTCAAAGTGACATGAATGTTGCAAAAGAACTCCCCCACACTGTCCAACTTGCAATATAAAATTTATTTGCAACAGCTCAGGGCAGACAGGGAGTTCTTTTGTATTTGGTCACAAATATCAGGATATCTGATTTTGTCCATATCACCCAGCCCTAATACTACATTTTAAAAATCATACAATATCTGTTAATTATAGAAATGAAAGTACCAAAGATCTGAGTAGTCATTCAAGATCATTCTTTATTGTCTTGCCTGAAATTTGACTTGCAGCATAGTAAAGCCAGACAATGTTTGCTGATAAGCACCACGTCAAGGTTGTCAATAAGTTAAAAAAAAAAAAAAAAGATATAAATTATACTTTTTTTGTGTGCCCAGGACTCTTTTTTCCTTTTTGCTGAAGTATTTAAAAAAATGATCAAATATCTTTTTATGCAAGTATTGTGTCTAAGTAAAAATTCTGGTATCTTTATAACATTAGTGCTGTTATATAATTAAGTTATACTACTCGTGAGTTTGTGTGTGTGTCACATAGAGTGCTGCAGTGTGAGTGGCTGGCTGGCACTGTGCCCAGATAAACCCAAAGCTGGCAGAGCTGGGTGGGGCCGGAGCAGCCAGCTGCTGTCGTGCTGGCCAGATCAGGGCAACAGTTAGCAGCCTCCGAGGAACAGCCTCCACTAATCCACAGTCACACAGAGAAATGCTGCTGCTACTGCTGCTGCTGCCCCACCCTGCAGTCTCCCTTAGCTCTGCACGCACATACTGCATCAAATTAACTCAAATGTGTGTGTATTTCTGTGTGTGGAGGAGATGTAAAAGTAAATTGGTTTTACAACTATATCAACAGTCCTTGTTATGTGACAGCAGAAATGACGGATGCATGAATGAAAAGGGGGTTTCGGCTGCATCGAGATGGGTAAGATGTCTTTATAGACTATACACACAGTAATTTGGATGCTATATCAGTGAAGCATCACTGAGGCAGACTAGTCACAACCCCGTCATGCCTTGCCACTTCCTTCGCAGAACATGGAAAGAAATATGGGGCATATTTCACAGCTCTGTGGGCTCAGAGTCCTTTAGAGCAGCCAGTACATAAATCCAGATCGGGTGCAGATTTATGACAGACACAGAGCAGCTGCAGACAGAATGGGGCGCTGAGCCAAAGGAAATAGAGAGACAGAAGAATAGAAACAAAGAAAAGAAAATGGTCTATTTTTAATCTGCCTTTATGCAGCTTAACTTTCACTGTTTTTAATGGACTGTGCCCACACACTCCTATTGCAGATTCAGTCTCAGGGCTTTGAAGGCCACAGACAGAGAGAGTGAAGCCTTTACTCTCATGGAGCACAATCTCTTTAGTGCTGTGGGGATTGTTCCTCAGAGAGGCAAGGAGATAACAGCAAAGTGATGCTGGCAGCTGTTTCTTGTTTTCACAGCTACTTAAATGCCTCGTCACCTGACAAGGCTCAACAGGCATTTGTTTGAAACAGACACCATTTCCTATAAGACATAATGCAGTTTTCTCTTTTATTGATACATCAACATGAACCCCTCTTACACCTGACTGGAGGAACATATAACCTGCTAGACTTTTAAATGTAGTCTGATATTGTGAGGCTAATTTACAAATAATAATAATAATTCATTCATTCAGGAATATTCACCGACGTTGCAACAATTAGTCGATTAATTGATTTGCCAGTTGAAGGAAGCAAAAATATTTGCTTGTTCCAGCTTCTTAGATGTAAGGATACGCTTCATTTTTTTGGACTCAACATTTAATTGTGAAAATAATCTGCAAATTAATCAATAATGAAGATGAAAATTAGTTGCAGCCCTGATATTCACATAACTTAAGGCTTAAATGTGAAAAATAAGCACAGTGTTTGGATGCTCATAATTGAAATCATGGGCCTGTTTTAACTCCTATAATAACAATCATAACTTGCTTAAAGGTCTGGTGTGCAAGATTTAGGGGGATCTATTGGCAGAATATGGCAAAAAAATAATATATTATTTATAAGTAGTCAGTAGTTTTTATTAGTGTATAATCACCTGAAACTAAGAATCATTTTTATTACCTTGGAATGAGCCGTTAAAATCTACAGAGGGTGTGGATCCTTCAACAGAATCCACCATGATGCACCACTATGTTTCTATAGTAGCCTTGAACAGACAAACCCAAGATTGGATCTACAGTAGATATAGCCTTTCATGTTTTGCGAAAATGTTCCAGCCTGCATAGGTTTGCCTATATCAAGCATCATCAACTAGCAAAAGAGTCATTTTTGGCCAAAAAGGGGGAAAAAATCTCTCTGTAGCCACAACCATTAAATTCTTTATTTTCTTCTGAGACTTTCCTTCTTTTTGGATTTGGCATCCATAGCTAACCTAGGGCGCAGAGCTGCAGACGTAGCCTGTGACAATGATTTTAGTTGACAAAACATTTTTAAAAATTTCATTTAGTGTATACTGTAGGCTACACATTGGAGAATGTATGAATCACTTTGGGCCTACAGTAATTATAAGTTTACAATATTCAAATAAAAACAATGATTTTTTTATTCATCATTCATTTCTGTTTCTTTTCTTTTTTTTTCCAGAGCTGCAGGGAGCCACTGGAGAGGGGCAAAAGAGCCACATGAGGCTACAGAGCCGGTTGCTGACAACTGTCCTACACACTTGGAACGGCAGATAAAACAGGAGACAAAGTGAGTCAACAGTCAACTATCTTACAACCTGTGATTGGCTAAAGTCTCCAAGTTTGGGCGACATTTTCTAAAGCCTGAAAAGAGAGCCAAGAGGAGGAGCAGAAGTCTATTTTTTTTCTCAGACCACTTGTATTACATTATGGTTAAAAGTTTATTATGGAAATTTTTCGCATTGATGCCAAAAATAAACTGCCTACCCCAGCTTTAAGAGTTCCCCAAAAGACAATGCATAGACACATACAAAATAATCCCTCTCGCTGCCACCAGTCTGTAACAATCTTTTCTTTGTAATAAGCTGCTACAACTTCTCTTTGTGTACTTAATCTTCAGTGAAACGGTCTGACAGCACAGTACACCCAACTTCACTCTTTGGGGCTCACAGTAGGGTAAACAAAACTGTTGCACATGGCACCACACTCATACCTGTCCCCCATACAGGTAGGAACTAATCTTAGACAAGACGGACACGAAGAAGACACTTAGATACCACATGTAGCTAAATGTGTAATTAAAATCCTAGTTAAAGTGCTGTAAATTATAATGAAATAATTATCATATAACACCATTTGTAACAGTTAACTTAATTCTGTAAGTCCATGATCATGTTGTGAAATTACTGCACAGTTTGATAAGGAAAGAAAATCAGTAAAGTAACAACCCAAAAATGTCATGTGTACAGTAACACAAAACAAACACAAAATGTCTCCATCCTGCTTGTGTGGTGTAATCCAAGTGTCCGCAAGCCGCCACATTAAAAATTAACCGCAAAAGACTTCGGCATGTGCGGCCATTAGGATATATACGAAGTCTCGCGAGATCGACGCCATGTTTACATCGTACCGGCTACGTGCAACAGCTGATATTTCTGCTAAAAACATGGCGAAAATGGCGTCTTTTGCTGTTAATTTTTAATGTCGCGGCTTGCGGACACTTGGATTACACCACACAAGCAGGATGGAGACATTTTGTGTTTGTTTTGTGTGCTATTTTTAACGTTTTATCCGTGGTCACCATTCACTGCCATTGTACTGGATGAGGCC
>JAJHUR010048727.1:6994-40973 GCA_027495735.1 Lutjanus campechanus | reverse complement strand
AAAGTTCTGTTTGTGGGTCACTTTTCCAGTTTTTGCTCAGAGAAGCAAGTATTTCAACTTGGCATGTTTCCTTAATCTCTGATCACATATCATGGTCATTTTATGTTTTGTTACGGTAAATATATTACAGATTTCTCCTTTAAATCATTCAGCTTGTTTTTTTTCTCCTGGAAATAGTTTTTGGAAATATGTTTTGTCACTTTGTAGAGTTAGATCAGAAGATTGATACCACTCTCAAGTCTGTAAAGTTAATTTGTCACTGGAGGCAGCAGCTGTCATTAGCTTAGCTTAGTTTAGCACAGCACAAAGACTGGAAACAGTGGGAAACAGCTAGCCTGGCACTGTCCAAAGATAACAAAATCTGCCTACCAAAACCTTAAACATTCACAGATTAATATGATATATCTTGTTTGTTTAATTCATACAAAAAAAAGTGTGGAGACAAAAGAGGAGACAGACAGGTCTGGCAGGTACTGATTTTATTAGGTGGATTTTATTGCAGATCCAGGTTAGCTGTTTCCCTCTGTTGCCAGTCTTTATGCTAAGCTAAGCTAATCTGTTTTCAGCCACAGCTTCATATATTGTTCAGGCATAAGAGTGATATCAATATTATCTAAGGCAATGTCCCAGAATGTCAAACTATTTCAATAAAATAAAATCTAACTACAAGTTACAAGTGTCCCAGAAGTCATCTGCCCAGTTGTTTAAGTACATGACAACTATCCATTATTAAGTCATTATAACCTGCAGCAGCCCTAAATGACAGTTTGAACGCATTGACTTTTGTCTTTGAAGTCAGGCATCACCAATGCCATGTGATAAGTCAATCAGTAACCCATTGGCCACTGCAGCACGTGTGTTTATATGTGTGTCCGTGTGTGATTAAAAGGTCAAAGAACTTAAAATGACAACAGCTAATCATAACCAACTGCTGTTTTTGATGACAGTGCAAGTATGTGTGTGAGTAATCCATAGCTCAGCAGTAGCTTTGCATGGATATACTGTACGGCATGATCTGAGTGAGTGCATACGTGTGTGTCTGACAATGTGTGTATATGTTTTCAGAGGGTCAAACAACAGACTCTGCTGACTTCCCATCTCCCTGACCTCTCAATTGTACATTCTAAAAACAAATGTTTTGGTTCAAATTAAGTAAGTAAATAAATAAATAAATAATAAGTAAAGCAACTGTTTGCATCAATCTTTGTGAAGTATGACAACTTCTAATCAAAGTGCAACCAAAACTTTACAATGAGTCAGGGGAATTAGGTTATTTTTTAACTACTTACTTCATAATAACGATATCCATAAATGACATACTCTAACATGCTGTCTTAATGTAAACACATTCACACAGCCTTAGTAAGTATTCGTGTGTGTGTGTGTGTGTGAGCATGCCTATGTGCTTGTGTAGGCTCAATGTTTACCAGTGAATTGAAGCTGTTGTGACACCCCCATGTGACGTCATTAGCTCAGGTTTTTCTACTCAAATAAGGTTACCATCCGTCCAGCCGACTGCTGCTGCACAGAACAAACGCTCTGTTCTGCAGCGTTGCCACTCCCTGAGTTACTAAAGCCATCTCACATGGCTTCCTGTTCCTCTAATGAGTAAAGATGCCGCAAGTTTGCTCTCGACCCCTAAAGGCCATCATTGACCAATGCACTTCTACCACCTCCTCTTCTCTCCTCTCTGTCTACATTTATGGCGTCTCCTCGTCTTCCTCTTTCTGTCATTCTTGTCACAAGGAGAATCTGATATTTTGTGCTCATGCCACTGGGTAGCTGAGGCTACAAACAAGGGCATTTTGGTGTTTATGTGGGTGTGTGTTTGTGGGGGAGGGGAGAGGAACCATGAAAGGCCTTTTACTAATGGGTAAAGCTGGCCATAGGGGGTGGACATGAATAGTATATCTATTATCCACACACACACAAACACACACACACACACACAACGTTAAACATCTGCTGTTTTGTATCTAACTGCAACTAGACTGCAAGACTGCAGCTCAATACAAAAAACATTAGTCGCAATTAGCCTTGAGTGAGGTTGAAAGCTAAGGCCTGGAAATGTAGACATCAGATGAGGGGTAGAAGACAATGAGGGTGAGATCAGAGCAAGAGATCAAACCGTCAAATGGGATCTGAGTGAAGTAAGGACATAGACAAAGAGAGAAGAGGAAGATGATGGGAAATATCTAATGTCATGTTGGAAAGGCATCTCATGTGTCATCCATGAGTTTCATTCTTGCTTCACTTCACGGATTGCACGTGTGTGTGTGTGTGTGTGTGTGTGTGTGTGTGTGTGTGTATAAACTTCTGGGTCAAGCTGAATGCAGCAATATTGGAAATTTCTATTTTAGACCAAGAGCTAATATGTGTGAAGGAATACTTTGAAATTTTGGAAAATACACTAATAGAAAATTTTTCACAGCAGCCATTGATGTGGGGAAAACACAAGTGTTACCAACGATATGAGCCCCTGTTAAATTAAAGTTCTAGTGCGTACGATTTACTGAAATTTATTGGCAGAATATGGCAGAAGTGGAATATAAGATTCATAAGTATGTTTTTATCAGTGTATGATCGCCTGAAAATAAGAATCATTGTGTTTTCGCTGCCCCAGGGTGAGCTATTTATATCTACAGAGGGCGTGGGCCCTTTTTCATGCAGTTTGCTGTGTCGCACCGTTATGTTTCTGCAATAGCTTGGAACAGACAAAACACTGGCTTTAGATTGGGCCTTTTATGTTTTTTGCAGGTTTTGCAGCCATCATAGTTTCTCAGAGAGAGAGGGAGACAAGATACAAGCTCACTGCTACATGCCACTAAATCCTACACGCTGGTCCTTTAAGGCTACAGCCAACAGCCAATTAAATTAGCTTTAGCACAAAGATCATGAACAAATTTTGAGTTTTAAAAAAACTTATTTTCAGACACCCAAATAATGACAAATGAGGTTCAGAAGACACTGTGACTTTTTTTAAGTGTTAAAAACCAGGGAGAAGTAAGATTTTGTTACCCTTTGTCCAGGCTAGCTGCTCACCTGTTTCCAGTCCTTGTGCTAAGCTAAGCTAATCTGCTGCTGACTGCTGCTATATACAACTACATACAGCAGACACGAGTAAGACTAGTCCCATTCTTCTCATATCAACTAATCATACTGATCAAATGTTGAGCCTTTGCTTTAAAGGTGTTTTTAGCTTTAATTTTATTTAGTCTTGCCTGAGCAGCACACTTTTCCTCTCCTCCCCCATTCTTTCTTTCTTCTTCCCTCTTTTATCCATTCCCCCATCTTGCTAAGCAGGCATTTCCATCCTCTCGTCTTTCCTCACGCCCTCTCTTTCTCTCTTGTCTTTGCAGCCTGTTGAACAGTGACCGGCTGACCAATTGTTTGCCATCTGTGACTGGTCATAGTTTCAGAGAGGGAAGCCCTGTCCACCGCTCTCCCCTCACCCCCTTCCTGCCTCACTCACTCCCTCCTTCCTCCCTACACCCCCCTCTCCCGTGATGCAGCCAATAGATTGGACGTCTGCAGCGTCATTGATCCGTGGGTCGCCGTGGTGACAGTCTGACTCCAAGGCACGGGCCAGTTACCAGCTGTGTGTGTGTGTGTGTGTGTGTGTGTGTGTGTTGTGCCTGCCAGCTGGCCTGTTCGTGCTCCGATTGGATTAGCTTCCCATTTACGGCCCAAATGGATCCTTAACTCCAACCCCCACCTCACACACACATACACACAGAGGCACAGTTTACTGGCCACACCCCAACATAGCATCCTGACCAGTATCTTATGTCATTTATCAAACTTAACACAATATAAAAGTCTCTGGAATTCTGTTAATTTTTAACAATTCATTCACACCTCATTTTGTGTGTTTCATCCCCAGACGAGTTCATCCACAGCAATCCAACGAGTAGTTCACATTACAAAGCACATATTGTTGCAAGGATATAAACACATTTTAGTTGACTTACAGGGTTGGCACTTCCTCCTTTAATTCTGTTTTACAGCTCAAGTTGGTCACACTCCAGCTACTGGCATGGAGCTCTAAAACAAATGTGATTTGTTAGCGCTGGCCACACATGAATGCCAAACGCCCTCCACTATTAATCGATCAAAGTCTGAAGCTGCATTGGTGAAACTTGTGTGATTAATACAAATCTGATCAAGAGCTTGAAGTGTATAACCCAGTTTTCAGACTTATTTGTCAGACAAAAGGAGCTTCTCTAGTGGCAGGACTAATGTAATAAGCACATGCAGCGCTTGAGGCTGGATGTTGTTTTTTTCTGTTCCTCCTGAACACACACCAGGCCCTCTGTCCTCTCTTCTTCTTCGCTTCCTCTTCCTGTGCACCCACCTCACTTCCTCCTGCAGTTCTTTCGTCTTATTGGCTCGAAGTAGCGGCTAAGGTGCCTTTTAAGGCTGTGAGGTTTTAATCAGGTGTCGCGCAAACTGGGGACTATTGACAGCCTCCATCATCTCAACCATTAATGGAGAAATGTCAGAACTGAACTCAAAACAGCATGTGTAGACGTTCTGATGTGTTTAATGCATGAAAAGACAGAATTGCATACATGATCACATTCTTTTGGACTGGATTACACCAAAAAAGATCATTTTAATCATAACATGAGTAAATCCGGATTCAAAATTAAGCAGAGTAGTAAAAAAGTTCAAAGAGTGGTTTTATTTCACTTTCAAGCTATTGTGCAATATAATTTAATGTTTAACCATGCTTTAAATGAGTTTGAGAATTAATCATTGATGGTGCAACCCAGCCTCGGGCACAAAAAGGACCACACTAAGAAAACTTTACAGAATACTTGTGTTTTTTAATGGTGTTTGTGCAAAATGGGAGTGATATATAAATCTTCATCTCTACTGCTCAAGCTAAGTAGAGTGACAGACTTATCTATCTCTGTATCTAATTCTCTCACTGACGCACACACACATATATGCTCCTTATGCACCCCCTGCATAGTGGTGAACCTGGGGAGGCTTATCTATCCTCTGCCATCTGTCTCTGTCTGGTGGGAGGGATCCTCTTCGCAGATTGGCTCATTTCACAGGCTGGCAGCCCTCTGATTGGCTTGTTTGGGGAATTTTGAGCCTCTGGACTGGCCTCGGCCCTGCTTTTACTTCCTGATCTCTCTTATTCCTGCCTTCACTGCCCCCTCAGCTGTAGCTTGAGCGCATGTGAGAGAGGTCAGCCACCTACACACACATACACGCCCACTTTGGTCTGCAGTCCTTGGCAGTCAGCTCTGTTTTGGACGTTCCTTACGTAACATTACTGCCTGTCATTTATCTCTTTGTATCTTTTCATATCTTTGTGTCATTCTCTTCCTGTTCCTGTCCTCATCTTATTCTGACCAACATCAGTCATGTGTCAATAGCTGATTAAAGTGGCAAAAGAGGAACATGCCAAGTCATATACCTCTCCTCTCCTCTCCTCTCCTCTCCTCTCCCCTGCATAGTAACCGAGCACCCACCCTCTCCATTTGCCACCGAAAAACAACTTCAATGCGGGTGCTGCAGCGTGCACCCAGTGCCCCTGAAACGCTGAGTAAAGTTTGCATGCGTTGCTTTGCTTTGTTGTATTGTAGCACCTCTTTTTTGTTTTAAGCCAGCAGGCAGGTTTGTATGTGTGTATGTGTGTATGTGTGTGTGTGCATGTGTGTGTGCTAGTGGGCTATATTGTTTTGCACGGTGTAATGCAGTTCATTTCTGTTTGCAGTTCCCACCCTTCTCATCTCTCACACTCGCTGTTTGAATGAGCTGCCTGCTCCGTGCTGATTGGCTGCCGGCAGCTGCCATATAAGGGCATAGGCCAGCAGCAGAGGCAGGAAGTGGGGTAAAGAGGAAGTGGAGAGCCGGCTCTTGGAGACCGGCAGCAGAGAATGTGCAGCCTATAGAGAATTCATAAGAAAACTGCCACACCTTTCATTCGATCCCTCTCCGTCTTTTTCTTTTCTTTAACAACATGTCATCTCCTTATTATCGACACAATCCTCTCCTCTCCTCCTCTTCTGCAATTCTCATTCATCCCCCTCTCTTTCCTTCCCCTACCCATCCGTTCCTGATTAGCACATTCAACAACAAATGTGTGTGAGCCTGTCACTCATTTGTAGTACCTGCTGTACTTATTATACGCGTGCTCGCAGTGTGTGACTGGAAGCTTCTTAATCACTTGTGGCAGCAATCTTTCAGCTTAGTGCAGCACACTAGCTTTACTTTACAGCTGAGGGTCAGTCAAAGTCCACTGGGAGCTGTGCAGCAGCAGTACATGGTGCTGTTGTGCAGCAGATTGTTATATGAGTACAGTATGATGTAATGTGCCAGTGCAAGACATGGAGGGAGAGGCCTGGGCTGTAGCAACCTTCAGGGAGTTTACAATCAGAAATGTACACATGCTGGACATTTTGTGAGTTGATTTCAAGTCAATATATGTACATTTTGCAACTTTGAGGCGAATAAATAAAGGTTTCAGGTTGTTACAGGCCTGAATTGTATGCCTTGTAGTATGGAGAGGATTGAGAGGTGCCACTGCTCCTTCACGTTTATGGGAGTGTCCCAATCAGGTGATAAGGGTGCCTCCTGGATGCCTCCCCGTGAGGGTGACCACACATCCTGAAATAAATCATGTGAACAAGCTAAAACGAGAGCTGTCTGTATGTTGTATCAGATCACTAATGTGGGCGTGACTTCCCACCTTTAGTTATCAAAAATGCCCCTTTTTTGTGTAAAATGTGTCAGAGTATTTAGGATGTGTATTCATGTGTGTATTGTACTGATTAAACAATCACAAATAACCGATTGTTGAACTTGCTCTACCTGTTTTAAAACAGATGACGGAGAGTTTTGCGCTCCTACAGCTCAATGACAATATTATCTGCTAAAAAGACATTTAAAATGACTGTAACACACCTGTCCCCTGGGCATAATGTCTCATGTCAGCCAGAACTGTTTCATATCATTGTCAGAACCTGTAACTGATCTTCATAATATTAATAACAAATTATCAGAGTTAAAGTCTGATTTTACTCTAAATTATTCTGTACATCCTTCTGACATGACACGATGGACAAAACTAAACACTGGCTTTATATGGCCTTGTGTGTTTTGCCCAAGTTTTGCTCCCATTGTAGGTTCTCCTACAAGCTTGGAAGGGGAGGGTGAGATGAGATGCCAATCTACAAGCTCACAGCTAGATGCCACAAAACCCACAGACTGGTCTTTGCAGGTCAATTTTAATATGCCAAATCATCAACGTCCACCCTGCTGAGTTTATGCCTGTCTTACTGTTATTATTGCAACCCTATTACTGTAATAATGACCACAGGGACCAGGACGTCACCTCTACGCCCTGTAACATTGTGACATTTACTTCAGTCTAAAAGGTATGACAGATACAGTATTATGATACAAGCGTCATGTCATGCAGCAGTTGGTCTGAAACTGGCAGTCGGCCAGAGTCTGATTCTACCTGTGACTTAGAGGATGACACTGCTGCCAGTTTGGTTACACAACCCCTTCACCCCTTTTGTCTCACTCTGTTTGTTTGTTTGTGTTTGAGTTGGCAGCAGTGTGTGAGGTGTTATGGTGTGCAGTTATGTGCATTCTTTGTATGTGTGTGTATGTATGTGTGTGCGTGTGTGTGAGTGTATTTGTTGACCTAGGAGTGTATTAGTGAGGCCACACCCTTCTGTTAACGCTGACGTCCATAAAAGGAGATCTTTAAGTTTGTCACATGACAACAATCTGAGGAATGCAAGACTGGTCACATGGGATGCCTTCTCAAGGAAATCAGCTTCACCCCCTGAGGACTGTGAAATTATGTGTGTGTCTTTGTGTGTGTAGAAGTGTGTTTGTCTCATTAGGTGTGTGTAAGCACCTACAGTCCTTACTATGTATGTGTAGTTGTGTCAGCAATGAACAGTGTATCTCTGTGTCTTTTAGTTGAGTGTGTGTGTGTGAGTTTGTGATTACAGGGGAATTCACACCTCGTGAGATTTCACTTCTCTTTCAGTTATGTTTCAGTAACTGGAAACTGAAGAGGAGGACGTTCCAGTTTCCTTTGTGTGTGTGTGTGTGTGTGTGTGTGTGTGTGTGTGTGTGTATGGTGGTGAATTGTGTAGTTCATGTGTGGCCTGTACAAAGTGTGAAGTACAAAGGCAACTGAGTTCAAACTCAAACTTTTCAAATCAGTGTTGTGCCTTCTAATTGTTAGAATCAACAAAATAAAAGCCTCTACTTACTGTTCAACTGTCTCCTAGCCTTGTGCAGGATTACTCATTAAACAAATGTTATATTTGTTTGTGTATGTGCTTTGTATGTGGAATGAAAGATATAGAAATGAAATTCAGCATTGCCACCACTTCCTAAAGCTGAGGCCACTGTGTGGGCTGCTGAGACTGCTCTGTGCTGCCTCCTATAGCCATCTACTGAAACCACAAGTTTGTCACTTTTTTTTTACACACAGAGAGGGACTTCCTCTTCATTCACTATAGGGCACCATATAAGGTTAACAGTTGGCAGGTATAGACACAAACAGCAGCACTACACAAGCTCCGACAGTGGCACTGATGTGGAGTAGAGGAGGCCATATCTGGGCAAACTGAGGCTGTTCGTACCATCTTTCCTTTTATCTGTCGCACTGTCAGTGTGCACGTTAGTCATGAGGACAGGAAACTTTGGGCAACAGCCTGGTGAGACTGTTTAGCTGTCATCAGCACACCATTTCTGTTTTTTTCTTCCAAACTGGGCCAACAGCATAAACAGTTCCTGTTTTAGTCATTTAAATTTCCCTGAGTTGAGAATTTTCATATCAGCGCTGCATGAACGTTGAGCCCTGCTCGGTGTCATTTACCTGATTTTTCCACAACGTTAACCCTTAATAATACACCTCCTCACAAACTGTCTTTTCAATCAATGTGTCGCTGTTAGCTGCATTTAATGGATTGCACTGGAATGCATTTAAAGGACTCTACAGCCACGCCAAAGACTCTGTGAAGCTGTAAATAGACATAGTCATGCATTGTAATATGCTGATATTTATCAGGTGTAGTATTGACCATGTTTATCACCTTACTTTAGCATGTAGCATGCTGTAATTTGCTAATTAGCAGTAAACACAAAGTTCTGTTGAGGCTGATGGAAATGCCATGATTTGTGTACTTACTTGGTCATACATGTTTTAGCTGATGTTGGTGCTAAATGAAAAGTTAAACTCCCCATCCACTCAAAAATATGCTTTTCTTATTGTTCATGCAGTTGAATGTTTGAGCTGCACCGTGCAAACTGATGTATGTGCAGAGTTTTGACACCAGAAGGCTGCCTTCACTTCATCAGCTGAAAGAGGACAGTTTCTTTGTGTTCACTGAAAGTCTGATTTTAAGGGGCGGGCCAACAAGCATGATTTATGACATCACAACTAGTTTGGAAGCCAATCCTGGTCCGATATTCAACCTGTACAAGTGTGTTGCAGAAACTTGAAATCACCAGGGCACAAACTCTGAGAATGGACTTTACAGTGAAGTAGGAGACATTTTGTGTCCAACAGGAAAACTCAGGAAATGAACATATTTAGAGTTACTATTTTAAAAGTTTTAATGTGAAAGTTCTACTGTTTTTTTTGTGGAAAAAGAAACATAGCAGACACAAATTAATGCTCCAACCAAACTATTTGTATATATGTCTTAAAACGTAAGACCCCTAGCCAGACACCCCAGCAATAGATAGAATATTAAATAGGTTGAATCCCTATTTAATATACGATCTACATTTGAAACAAATTGATTCTTCCTGCCCCCTCCAGGCCCAAATGTCAGTACCAAATGTTACCACTGTCCGTCCAGTAGATGCTGAGATATTTCAGTGGATAAGTGAAAACTTTGACCTGCTGGTGGTGCTGGCAGAGAAATCAGAAGATCACCAAAGACATGAAGATTCATCCTTTCTGCACCATGAATTTTTGAACCTAATTTCATGCCAATCCATACTGTAACTATTGAGAAATTTGATTAAAACCCAAATGTCAGCTTTTAAGCGATGCCAAAGAAAAAAGTCATGGGATCACCAGAGTCATTCCTCTTAAATAATGGCAATCGCTATTCAAGAGATGAGACGTAACAGTCAGCATGAAAGCAGCATTATTCTTCTTCTGAACTTTGTCCCATCATATAATCTGTGGAATGTGCTGTCCAGCACTGTACCGCAGGAAATTAATAAACAAATTCTAATTTAAGCATCTTTCATCCCTTGGCAGTCTGTTTCTGTGTGCATGACCTCCACTGACTCAGTACATTCCCACCACCCTACCTCCACCCCCAGGCTTTTATAAGAAAGGGAAAAAGAGACACAGAGAGAGGGGAGGACAGATGACAGTGCGGGGGAATAACTACAAAAAAATGAGGTGACAAAGAGCCGAGCTGGACAGAGTAAGACGAGGACAGACAGGGAAATAAGCTGGATTCATTCATGATCCTTCTCTGACTCAGTCAGTGCTATTTCCCACCGATATCTCCACCCTCCTCCTCCTCCTCCTCCTCCTCCTCCTCCTCCCACCAACAGCCCAAAGCCTTCACTTCCCCCGACCTCACCCCTCCTGCTTCCACCAGCCCGACACACACATCCCAGAGGAAACAGGAGGTAATGGCTGACGGTCGAGCTTGAGGACACAGACTAGGCTGGATTCTTCCTCGTTTTCTATCAGCTTCACTCCCTCCATTCACTCATTTCACCCTCTCCTCATCATCTCCTGGACTTCAGTATGTTTCCCAGACAGGGCAATTAACTCCACCATCTGTGTGTGTGTGTGTGTGTGTGTGTGTGTGTGTGTGTGTACTCTTAGAAATAAGGGCACCAAAAGGGTTCTGCCTGAAGGGTTGAGGTTCTACCCAGAACCATTTGCTTCTGAGGAACCTTTTTTTTAAAAGAAAGTGTTTGTTGAGGGTTGTTTGTAAGAATAAAGCTTCTGTTAAGAACCATTTTCATCCAAAGAACCCTTTATAGAAGAAAGAGTTATTCAACAATTGTTGAGATCCTTGAAGGTTCTTTGATCCGTTATATAAAAGGGTTATCAGTGGGTGGGTGCCAGATCAAACCTTTGAAATATAAAAAGGTTCTCAGGAGGGAGAACCCTCTGGGATGATGTTTCCTCAACCGGTCATTTCTGAGAACCCCATCCCTGCATACTTAATTGTCTTGGTGTTCCAAAGAATCGTATTATTAAAATAGATTATTAAAGTCAGTAATTTCTTAAGGTCACAGAACGTTCATGGCATACACAGAGAGAATCTTCAAGTATAAATAGAATCTCAGTAGAACCCCCTTGATATATAAAAGGTTGTCAGTATAACCCCATTCATGGGTTCTAGATGAAATCCCCAAAATATAAAAACCATAATATAGGGGTTATAAGTAGAACTCCCTGTGTTGGTTCTATATGAAACCCCTGGAAAATTTAAGGGTTCTCAGTACCCCCTGGTTGAGTTCTTGTTAGCATCCTTAGAAGGTGGGGAGTTTCTGGATAGAACTCTTAGACAGGATTCCGGGTGGAATCATTAAACCATAGATAGGTCCTTTGTAGGTTCTAGGTGTAAGACTTTATGTTGGGTTCTAGGCAGACCTCTCTGAAAGGGCTCCAAGTGGAAGCAATATAAAAGGTTCTACCAAGAACCAAATAGGGAACAAGTTGAAGAATCCTTCATGGTTCTAGTAGGTAACTTTCTTTCTAAGAGTGTAGGTTAACAAGCCTGTTTGGCAGAGTGTCCAAATAAACCCCCTCCCTCCAGCCCTCCTCCTCTCCACACCTTCCCTTCTCCCTCTGCATTGTTACAGCGAACACAGGATTTGTACAAAGCTGTGGCCTAGTTGCTCGATCGTCCTCCTGTTAACTGTGTGTGTGCACACGTCCTGTCAAAGGGTTAAAGTGGAAACACTTGTTTTAAGAAACTGTCTCAGTGTGTTTCATTGGAGCAGGATATGAGGAAAGAAAAGGTCAGGAGGGACAGAGAGGACAGAGCCATAAGCACAAGAAGCTGTTTGTGTCTCTATGTGCTTGACTGTGTGTGTGTGTGTGTTACAGCTAATGATGTGGGATTCCCTAAGCAGTGGGATGGAGTCAAACCCCAAAATGTAGGTCAAGAGGCACCGCGTTTTCCTTGTGCTGTTGCGTAATCATGCACACACATACACACACAGCCTTGTTTTACTATATTCATGGGGACCTGTCATTGACATCATACATTCTCTAGCTCATCGCCCAAACCCTACCCATCACAACTGAGTGCTTAGCCCTAACCCTCACCTGAACCTAAACCTAATTCTAACCCTGACCCTAACACCAAGTCATAAAGGGAAAGTTAACCCCAAAATCAAAAATACATATTTTCCCTCTGGCCTGTATAGGGCTATTGATCCATCTTGTTTGTTTTGGTGTGAGTTGTTGTTGGTGAAGTTTTTGGTGATGTCTGTCTTCTCTCAAATATAATGGAACTAAATGGCAACAAGCTACTTTCTTTCAAAAAGAAATAAAGTGGTTTCAGTAGACTCTACTGATGAAAGAAAGTAGTTAAGGTAGATTCTACGGTAGCTAGAAAATAGTTCCTAAATGAAACTGCTCACAACAAGGTCTGTGGATTATCACATATTTCTCCTTTAAGGCAGGCGACTCTATGGCTGATACCTCCAAAACTCTGCAGCTCACACCAAGACCACTCAGATGGATAAATGGGAGAATAAATGGATATTTTGGGGTGATCATTCCTTTTTGGCCATTTTTACAAAAGTGTAAGGTTTTCATTTGCCCAAGTGTTCACTTTTAGTGTGTAAGCAATGGGCAAAAACTGTAAACTCATGGTGTCCTCACAAAGCTGTCGGACCTCACAAGCGTAGTTGGCTCCCAGATTTCGGGCCCCACAAACATAGCAAGCCCCCACACACATATGCACAAGTGTGTAGCAGAATGAACACAACATTAGGCTGTGAGTGTGCTGTTCGCAGGGAAGACATCCAATATAAGCAAGTGTGAAAGCTCTTTATGAAACCTTCAGCTGCAGCTATTCCCTCTAGTGCCACAGCTCTACACACACATGAAAATGCTCAGTGTGTGCTTGAGTCTACATGTTTAGGTGTGTGTGCGTAGTAGAGTAGAGAGACTTGGCTTTTGCAGGTAGATAACTTGCTGCACTGTCATTGGCTGAGGGCTGCAGGTAATCACCTGGACTGGACTGCCTTTTAAGGAGACTCTGATCAGAGAACAGCAGCAAATCCCGTTAACTCGTTCTAAACAGCTCCTGCTCTCTCACTCAATACACCGCAAATGAGTTTTGCTGTTTTCACAGTATTATTACTCTATTCTCAGCAGTTTCTTACTGTTTAAGTTGTGTACAGTATATTACTGTAAAGTGCCAATCTGGGAAAATTCACTGTGAAGCTAAATATGGTAACCCACCATAAAAAACAAGCAGACCTCCATCTTGAAAGGAAAACTATACTGAATTTGATTTGATATTGTGCTTTTTTTTGTAAGTTTGACCACCAGATCTCAGGAAATTTTCATCACGACTGTCACCTCAGACTCGAGGCGGTTTCAAAGATCATCTGTTCTGTCCTGTCATCCTGTCTGCCTATTTCTATGCAAACAGAAACTGCACAAACATAACATCAGTGTTAGACTGGAGGAATTGCCTGTGACTTTAATGTTCAGTAATGTTACCAGTGAATAGATCCTTTTTGGACTGACATCATGATTATGTCATGGTGTTAGCTGGAGGCGAAACAAAGGAAAAACTGTTCCACCCGTTAATATCAACTTTTTCAAGTAACACTGGAGAGTGAGGGACTGCACATATTCAGAAAATCTCAGATTTTCTTCAGCCATTATTAAAAAAACGAGCCAATAAAACTTGCTAAGTAGTGTTAGCTAATGTGTTCAGGGGAATTTTCTGTCTACACCCAAGCTCCACCCATAAAAAAAAGTCATAATGTTTACCAACAAAAAAGGGGTCTATAATGCTGCATTCAAACTGAACCCCTGAACTCATAATTATGTTACGAAAGTCATGAACGAATGTTGTGAACTTGGAGCTAACAGAAAACTTCTAGTTCATGTTACAGTGAACAGGACACAAGGGGAGCAATCAAATGGACTCATCTTGTAAAGATGGTAAGCACACAGTACGCTAAAACAACTGTAGTTAGTTTTACACTAATTTTACCGTGGTATGAAATATAGAATAATTGCTGTCTATAAGTTGCTATCCATTTCACAATAAGCATTTTACAATGTAATCATTCTTTTATTTCTCTCCGTCCCCTATTCTGCCTTTCCTCTTTACCTCCGAAGACTTTTCTGATTCAGTTGTCATCCTCTCTTTCCATTTGGCTGTTTTACACACTCTTCTTTGTTGGCTTATAGGACATAAGGAAGAAGTGGAGAAAGAAGAGGAGCAAGACAGAGAGAGCTGAGCTGGGGGGAGCTACAGCTTTCTTGGCTCATCTGATTGTAAGATGATAACCTGGGACCTATTAGCAAGCTGTTACATAAGGGATACAAGCTGAGAGACGTGCGTGTGTGTGTGTGTGTGTGTGTGTGTGTGTGTGTGTGTGTGTGTGTGTGTGTCGCTCTTGTTTTCCCCCTAAGTTTCTTTGGTAACACATGGGTAAGTGGGTTAGTCCCAGTGCCATTTTTTTTCAGTTAAAGGAATTTTCTTGTATCATATCTTGGTATATATATGTGTGTGTGTGTGTGTGTGTGTGTGTGTGTGTGCATATGAAAAACCACATTGTTGTTCAGAGGAAATGGAACATGTTGAGTATGTGTGTGTGTGCGTGTGTGTGTCCTGGCTTTAATTCCTCTTCCTTAGACTGACCTAATTTCACAACATATCACCATACATAACCTGCAGATGTGTAATTGTTTGTTCAAGCTGACATACATTATGCACCACTCCGTGTCCTGCTCAGTCATGCGGTGAGAATCCTGTAAACTCGTGTATCATTTTAGAAGTAAAACAGGGAGGAGTTTAATGGGGGATCTTGCAGTTTGCATTAATTATTAAAAGTAAAACTTCCTCTGGTGAAAATACCCTGTGTAATACCCCCGTAGGTTTTCATCTGACTGTATCTTTATCTTCTACATGAACAACCGCATGAGGACAAAAGCCCTTAAGTGAAGGTTACCTACTTACTTGAAAAGTGCAGTGAAACTTAAAGTGTTAAGTTCAGCTCATATGCAGACAATGTATTAAACATTATGTTAGTCTGAATTTTACATCGCACACATCAAACTCCTGCTCTCAAAAACAAATTGGATGCAAATGTGTTCCCACCTGTTTTGGGTGATGTGACTTTTTAACTGTAGTTTGCCAAACTCTTTGCTGTTAAAGTACTTAAACTACATCTTTAAGGAGAAATATGTAATATATTATAAAATGACCATGATATATCACTAGAAATTAAGGAAACATGCAAAGTTGAAAAGCTCTACAGCCAGCATGTGTTGTCAATGTTCTCCTTTGAAATTCCAGTCATATAATTTGTGTTACTGTTTGCCCTTTTTACATTTGTTAGAGTTAAAATTAATGCCGAATGGTCACAAAATTAGTAAGTGTCTGTTTATGAGTTGCAAGAAATCATCAGTAATCTTTCAGGAGTACATGTTTATAATGTTTAAATTGAGCAAAAAGTTAATGGAGTCTGGCAGGCAGTAGACAGTCACTAAAAAAATTACCCTGTCAGACTTAAACTATTCTCAAAAAGTACTTCAGCTACATCCAAACTACACCATCTGAGTCTGTAGTCTCATATTGTTACACAAACATACAGCTGAAGTGACACTGAGTAAAGTTTAGGTGTGTTTGGTTTAGGAGCTGGTTGATCCTTGCTTTCCTGTAAATGTGACATTTGTTTACACAGTTATTTATTTCATGTTGCCGTCCTCTGTTGTAGGGTATGGGGCATCTTATTTTATATCTCTTATTCTTACCCACTCATTTTACTTGTCATGTCATGTCTGAACTGTTCTGTTCTGTGGTCTGCACTGCGCATAGTGTGACACATCAAACTTGTGAAAGTTTCTGTTTCTTTGGCGACCTGATGGGAAACCTGATGAGTCCACTTTCATTCTCACTCAGCAAAGACAGTGTTTACACATATCAACCAAGGCTGCACAACACTCTGAAATGCTTTTTTTAATAGTAAAAGTAGCAGGCTAACATACACTCACAGTGAGAGAAAATAATGTGAGTACTATGGAAAATTTATTGTCATTCAAGCAAATACAATACCTCTGTTGAGAAGAGACGTTAGATTTCTTAATGTACAGAAATATTTAAAATATCTCTGGATCTGCGCCAAAAATGAATCCCCTTTTGCCTCCCACCTTTCTTTCCATGAAACATATGACATGAGAGTAGATGTGATTGATCCTTGTAGGAAAAGTTAGGCTGCTGCAGCAGCAGAAATTAATGCAATGAAATAAACAGTTTATATTATATAAACTGGAAATATTGTGCAGCAGTATGGATTACTGACATGTGGATTAAAGGACTAGTGTGTAGAATGGAGTGGCATCTAGTGGTGAGCTTCCAAGTGTGTAGGAGAAGCTACAGCAGCTGCGAAACAGATACGGCCTTGTGCAAAAAATGCACTGGGCCATATCTAGAGCCAGTGGTTTGTCTGTCCTGGGCTCCCTCTATGAATGTAAACAACTCATAACATTTCCATGCAATTATACACTTATAAAAACATCCTTATGCTGCCAACGAATCCCAGAAAAATCTTACACAGTGGACCTTGTGGAAAAAATTCTTCGTCTAAATAGTGAGAGTTGCTAGTTCTCTGAAGAATTACCAAGACGGTGTGATGAATCAAATCTATACAAAAAAACAAAACAACAGTTGCTGATTCCATAACAATGCTGATTCAATCACTCCTCCTTCAGATGTTAATAATGTGTAGCACACTAGCCTTCCTGATCACAATGTCCCATTGATTTTACACTCACACTTACAGTCAGCTTCCTTCCTCACAACTTAAATACAGAGAATCCCAAAATCAATACATTGATTATTCATCCAAAAATTGTTCATCTTCCACAACCTTAAAGTTGCAACTGCTTTTTTCTTACAGTGACACCCATTTGATCATACAAGAATTTTGTGGAATCAAGTAGTCTTTTCACATTAGCATGATGTGAATGTTTAAGTAAACTTAAAACACTGGTATTTATTTTCAGAAGACTCATTAACATAAGTTCTTCTAACTTTAAATCTTTGACTTGAAATGTTGAGTTGAGTGAATGTACTCAACAGTCAATCAACTCATTAGATTAAGCTTTAAAGGAAACATGATCTGCACATTAACAGACTTCCCAGTGTGCATTGTGTGAGAATTAAAACTCTTGAGACCCTTTAAAGAAAACAAAAGTGATGGAAACTTGCTGTGTGTCTCTAATACACTTTACGATAAATCCTCTTTGTACTTACATATATTATGTAAATATATTCAGTCAGTTAATTAACCTTCAGTCCTTTCCAACATGTGCAGTTATGTCATTCAGCAGGCAGGGGCAGAACTGAATGCATGTCTGCTTTCACATGTGGAAAACTAACTTTTGTATTAGGCTTGGCCACCTTTGCTAACTTACTTTGGCTCAGGTTTGAGCTGTAACAGGGAATGAAAGCTGCTCCGATAGCATGTAAACGAAATCTTTCAGCTTTTCTAAAAATGGCCTCGTAGTAAACAGAGTCAGTAATGTGTTGCATCATACAGGAGGTGGTGGTCAACACACTGTGGGCAAATTCTCAGGAAAAAGTGAAGTTGCATCACACTCTATTATGAGGTGGATCGACTGTATTTGTTTGCATACTGGGCTCAAACCAGTGTACCCCCTGGTTCAGCCCACAAGGGCAGCTGACCAGTGTGTGTGTGTGTGTGTGTCTAAAATGGCCATCTGCGCCAGATGTTAATGATCCCCCTCTGTGTGTGTGTGTGTGTGTGTGTGTGTGTATGTGTGTGTGTGTTGTGAGTGGTGTGTGTAAGCAGATGGTGTGTGTCTGTCACACACATGCTGTCTTCCATTATCAGTTCTCAGTCATCAATTATTCACACCAGGAGACTGAAACCAATGGAGACTTTTTTTTATTTTACAGTAAAATTAGTCAAATTGAGTCCATTTATCACCAAAAGCTTCAAGATTGCAAAAATATTTCAAGCAGACCTAAACACTCGTGGCTGTTCATGCTTATTAAAGTAAAATAGTGTGTTTTTACATATATATGTGTGTGTGTGTACTATGCAAGGGTGTATAAAATGAAAAAGAAGCAGAGCAGTTAAATCTTTCAGGGGGTCTGTGTAATAAGAGGCCAGCAGAGAACAGCTGGTGTTTGTGCTTAAGGACGTGTGTGTGTGTGTGTTCGTGTGTGTGTGTGTGTGTCCAAAGAGGCTCTGTAAGGGGGCCTCCGACCCTTTGTTGCAAAGGGGCATATCATTAGCATCTAAAACTCCTTATTGCCCATGAAGAGAGGGAAAGAAAGATGAAAAGCTGAGGAGAGAGGAAAGGGAGAGGAAGAAGGCGACCCACCCAGGGGATATAACAGGAAAGTGGTGGCAATGACCAGCAACACCTGCCAGTTCAACTAAATGTACCCTGTGTGTGTGTGTGTGTGTGTCTATCCGCAGATACACATGTGTTGCTCCCAGTGTAGCTGTGGGGGTGTGTGACAGAGTAATCAGTCCACAAGTAGGTGGATGATGTGAGCGGTGTAGTGTGCTGCTGCAGCCAGTGGGTGGAGCAACAGAGCTCTTTTAGACTCCATGAGTGATGAGACAGAGCAGGACTGCCCATGCAGGCAGCAGACCTGTAAAGTAAATCAACATACTGTATTAGATGATATAAAATAAAACTTTATTGATCCCCAGGCAGGAGATAAACACAGAGATGGGGAAACAGATAAAGAACTATTTAGATAAAATGAATACAATTAAAGTAAGAGATGAAAGAATTTAGGGAGCTGGCACCAAAAAAGCTATACACAGTATATAGTATAAATGAATTGTGCAAATAATTATTTGAGTCAGTAGTACTTACACAATATGTTCCTTGACTTCAAGTTAAGTGGTACACTTTGGACTTGTCATAAAGACGTCCTGAGGTTTTATCACACTGTCAAATGCTTCTGAAACCGTGTCATGAATGATTTCCTGTACTGTACCATTAGATACATGTTATAAGGCCAGTTTGACGACAGAATACACCAGTTTCACATGATACAGTCAAACAGAAAAAAATAAAACAGATGATCTATTTGTACCCGGGTACAAAAGGCACATAGCTATTCAACAGATGCTATTTGCACCCAGGTTGGAATAGCCAATGCAGTTATTTACAACCAGGTGTGTATAGCACAGAATGGCAGGAACAAGTACCTGGGTCTCAATAGCCAACAATGCTATTTGCATGTGGGTGTAAATAGCCACATTGGCTATTTACTACACCAGCATGGCAGAGACAAACCTTGATCTTTAATTTCTTAAACAATTAGTTTAAGAAATGATGAGTTAAATGACGAGAGTTACAGTTTGATTTATTATTATTTTCAGTTTTTAGTCACAGTTTGGTTAGGTTTAGGAAACAAAACTGCTTGGTTAAGTTTCTGTCATGCAGTTGCAAATAGCCAGATTTGCTATTCCCAGCTGGGTGCAAGTAGCATCTACCAAAAAAATATCTCCATTTCTTTTTTTAATATGGAAAAAAGTTTATGTAATACCCCGCAGCTGTTTACTGCCTTGGAGATCAAAGAAGCTGCACAAGGTGATAAGAAAAAAAATGGGGAAAGAGGGAAGGAAGGAGGGATATTCAGGCGACCGACCACAGCACCAGTGTTCATTCATGAGGACAGGATGTGATGTCACTAGCCCTTGCTGAGAGGCAGGAAGACATATTTTTAGTGGCATCCTGATCAAGTTTCACTGTAGTCAGTGCTGGAGGCGCCAATCAGCCCCACAATCAATTGAAGCTCTCACACGCGCACACACACACACACACACACACACACACACACATGAACACACACAAGGCAGTGTGATGCATACTCATGACCTTGAGAAGAAAACCTGCATCTTGCTCCATCTCAAATCAACATGTCTGCTGTTGGGGGTTGGGGGACTTGAAAATGAGATAATGTGACAGTTGCACACATAGCTGTCATGCTATCACACACACAGACAGACACACACCAACATATAGACATACATGAGACTAACATAAAAACAGACACACAGACACACGCTGACACACAAACACACACCCTGCAGTGTACCGCTCATGCCTCACTGCTCTGTTTCTCTTGACTGACCTATATCTTTCTGTCGGCTAGGCATCATGGCCATACATACACACACGCACACACACACACACACACACACACGCACACACACACACACACACACACACACACACACACACACACACACACAACACCCCTAAGAATCACACACACTTCATAATGTGTTAAACAGAGGGAGAAGCTATGAAGTTGCTCTGCTGATCTTGGCACAACTGCCTCATGGTCGCCATGACAATAAGAGGGTGGAGGAGCTGGAGGCACCCCCAAAGCACACACACACACACACACACACACACACAGTCTGACCTTTAACCTGACCGCTGTGTGGAGAATGGAGGCAAAGGCGAGGAGGGGAGTGTGTGGTGTTCCCCAGTGGCTCCAGCTTCCAGCTCTTTGTTGGTGGAGAGGAGGCCCTTGGTAGGGCTGCAGCTGTCCGTGCACACACAACACACACACACACACACACACACACACACACACACACACACACACACACACACACTCACAAGCAAACACACACATTCCTTAGTGATTGCAAGAGACACCACCACACACAGTTCACTCAGTCATTTCACACTTGCAGCATTGTTTCACTGCACATATGAAAAAGACCATATGTCATTTTTCCATAAAAGTTGTTTTGGAATCCTGCCTACAAAGAACATTTATATAACATTTTCTATATGGCTCTCAAGTGTTAATAAAATAACAATAGTATTAAAATGAAATATAGAACTGTTCGTGCCAGTGAAGGAGGAATGTAGCTCAAACCTGTAGCTTCACAATAAGGTGGAAGATTAAGAAACTAGACACGATAAATTGGTACAAATTAGTAATATTAGTTAAATAAAATGCTAAAGCAATACAGAGAAGAGGCATTGCTACAGATTACATCAAAAGACTATCTAAAAGCTAGCTGTAATGTCCTACACTGTTCATTAACAAGACTGGATCTTGAGTCACACTGCCTCCCTGCACCTGTGTGTGACATCTACCTCACTGAACTGCTGTGGCCTGCTTACGTGAGGTGTCTACACAGACAGTGTTGTTGCTGTGGACCTGCTACTGCCAGCCCCATCTTTTAACACTGAGTTTGCAGAAAAGATGAGTTCGGTAATCCTGACTTTTCCTGCGTTCATCAAGAACCCAGGCCATTGTGCCAAGAATACTTCTGCCTTGCTTCAGTGAGGCCTATTGCTTATGCATTTATTGACTGCTGGTAGGGCTCAACTCTCATGGACATTTTTGAGAATTAAGAGGTGATGGTCACATGCTACAATTGATTTTAATAGACAGGTTTAATCTTAATTGACAGGTCTGTGAGAGGTCTAAATCAGGGGTGTCAGGATTGAATTTTGAACCAGACAAAGAAATATTGACTTACAGTAAGAGGAAAACTGTAAAGAACTCTACCTGTTGTTCTCTTTTTCTTGTTTCTGAAGAAATGTGATCCCAGCACTCAGACAAAGAGGAGAGGGAAAGAGACAGAGAGAAGTATAGTGGCTGTTGTGTGTCTCAGGACATGTGTCATCATGAAAATGATCAATAAAATCAATAGAAAGAGCAGCTGTAATCAGGGGTAAGTACTAGAAGTGTCAGCTCACCAGAATACATCACATTATGGACTGAGCAGATATGGGACGCCAGAGATAATTTGAGTTCCATGCTCTTGTGGAAACAATTTATCATTTGTGTCATCCACCTGAAACAGCGTCACATGATTTATCAGAGCACTAAAGCGGAACGGACTGTGACATGATGGCTAATGTCTTCACTCACATACAGATCCATTTAGTTGGTCAATGGTCACAGTGAAATGTAGGTTAATGCAGAAGGGGTGACACACATCTCCATCCCACATGTTTTTCCATAATCATTCTGCTGTGTATCCCCATCCTGAACCAGCCAAAGCTCTTACTGGCTCATTTTAATATATTAGCTTAAAGTGATAGATCTGATCATTTGAGGTGGTGTTGTACGAGGTACTTATTGATAGTCAGTATATTACTTACAGTAGATGGTGGTCGTCACAACTCCACTCAGGAGAATCAGAGAGGGGTACAAGCACGGAAGCTAAGCAATGTACTGCTGTGGACAGGGTCAGCAAACACAGAAATGGGAAACTGCCATTACGTAGGTCAAATATCGGCTCTCTCCAAAACAACCAAACTCCATAGGCAAAATCAGCCATTTTACCTCACATACCACAGTAGTTTCTGTTCTACCGTTGCCTCAGTCCGTTAGTTTGTGTTATTGTGTTACTTTCGGTTAGTAATTGAAGTAACTGCAGTGTGATAGAACAGCAGCTCCTGTGATCTGTGAGGTAAAATGACTGATTTCACTGATGGAGTTTGGTTGGTAGGGTGAGAGCGATATTTGGCCTACATAATGGTGGCTTCCCATTGGAAAAGGCTGTTTGACGGCAAAGTAAAGGGGTGAAAATATTATAGATATAGTGCACACTAATACTCATATTGACTTTTTTAGGGTGACTTTTTTTAAGTGGCTAAAATACCTTTTGTTGCTGACCCTGTCCACAGCAGTACATTGCTTAACTTCCACGCTGGAGCACCTCTCTGATTCATCTACTATAAGTAATATACTGACTATCATTGAGTACCTTGTACAACCCCACATCAAATATTCCAAACCTGCCTTTATGCCTTTAAAGGTTTTTATTAAAAAAAAACAATGTATGTCTCAATGTACAGACTCATACAAACATAATCACTCTTAATCATTATTTATGACCCACCATAAGTGTTTGATAGTGCCTGATTCTGCAGAGACCCTGTGTCGGACTGTATTTTCTTAATTTCTCATTATTTTGCTGAGTTTGCTTTACCAACCCAAAACGTCGATATTTGGCGTCCTGGGAATGAGACTTCAACAATCAGCTATCTCTCTGGTGCACTTTCTAATAACCACCAACAAATCCTGCACATTCTACCTTTATATCTGACACAATCCCAATTGACGCAGTATGAGACATGTTGACCAAGAACACTTTGGGCACATTTGTATGCACAAACTCGCCATCATACAATGCTTTCTTGCTTGTGCTTGAAATGACTGAGTGAATGTAGGTCAGAGGAGAGAGAGCGCTCTCATATTATTCACTCTTCCTCTCTTACTCTGTTCATACTCTTCCTTCCTTAACTGATGTTTCCACTTCATTGTCGTTCTCTGTTACAAATGTACCTTTGTGATTCTTCAGTCAGGTTTCTGAGTCATGACTAAAAGCTGCAATAATACCTCCACAGCTGCAGCCAAACACAAAGAAGGAAGAAATGTTGGCTGTTCAATTAATGAGAGTCAGACTTGTTCTAAAAAAGATCCCTGGACTTTCCATCTCATTAAAAAAAACTTAGCACAATCTGGCTGCTGGTTGGTTCTTCTTTTCCAGACACATCTGGAATGATGTTTCCCTGATTGGTGGACATTGTAATGCAACGGGGGAAAAGACGATCTGATTGGCTCCAGCTCAGAGGTGTGTGCTAGACAAGGATGCTGATTGGTCAGCTGTGCGTCTTCTGACGCAGTGCTGCAGTGCTGCGCCGTTTGCAGGTGTTGTGAGTGCAGCAAGTGTGTCAGTGTGTCAGTGTGTGTGTGTGCGTGTGTTTATGTGTGTGTGTGTGTGCGCTCGCTGCAGCAGACTGCCTGCCCTTCATCAACCAGCAGACTTGAGGCTGGTCTCCATAGCAACCATCCTCAAAGCTCGGCTTGTGAACAAAGATAGCTTCCCTCTCTCCCTCCCTCCCCTCTTCCTTTTGACCAGCAGCGTGCGACTCCTGTGGCGACGTCTCTCCAGAGGCTTCAGTGTTTCTGTGTGCTTGTATGCATGTGTGTGTTTAATCATAAATCACGGCTAATCTCACCTCACATCAGGGTCAAAATCTCTTTAAGAGATGAATTATCAGAGAGGGAGACTGTGTGCGTGTGTGTGTGTGTGTGTGTGTGTGTGTGTGTGTGTGTGTGTGTGTGTGTGTGTGTGTGTGTGTGTGTTAAAACCCAAATGAATTTTGATTTGCAACAATGGAGGCATCCATCTGGGGGGAAAGAGACATAGGATGAGGATAAATGCACACACACACTATAGCACAGTGTCATATGTCAGTGCTATTGTGGCTTGTGTGAACTGTTTTGACTGGCAGCTGTATGTTAGAACAGAATGCAATAATAGAAAATACTTAATTGTCTATCTTTTGTGTGCAAAAGCCAAATTTCTACCTTTGCTGATACACATTAAAGACAGGACACTTTCAAGGAAAAGGATTTTTTTTGGTGCTTTGAGCAACATGACTAGTACCATCCAGTTCCATTTTATGTGAGAGAAGGCAGACATCTCTGCTGCTGATATCTTTTGATTTTGGGGTGAACTGTCCCTTTAAAACACATTTACATGTTGACCACCCTGCCATTTGCTGAGCTCAGAGGCAAAGATTAAGAGGCACTTTGCTGATTTGAATCATTCAGTTCAAAGAGCAGCGACAAGAGCCTCAATAACCCAGCTGGTATGTAAGGCTGCTGTCTGGTCAGGAAAATGAGACGGATGAAATGGGACTCAGGCTGGACAAACAATAGGAAATCAGAGACGGTTGTTCCCACATCTTACAGAGACTTGCACCGCCACAACATCAGGATCAAGCCCTTTCACTTGACGAGCAGACCGGTTCTGAGCTTAAAGGACGCAACAGACAAGACTCTGGCAGGAGGAGGGGAGGAGGACTCTGTGCTTAAAAGTTCAATGAAGTTTTGTGCTAAAATGCAGCCAAAGTTGTTGGACTATGTTTCCCAAATTTTTAACCTTTAATGTTAACATGTTGACCATATTATCATCACAATCTTGTTGCTGCTGTTTGTATTCAACCTGATGCAAATCTTAAAAGAAGTTTTATCCTGTTTTAATCTGAATTTAATTATCTGTACATATGTTACATATTTGTAGCATCCCGACTTGTCAGATACCAACAACTTGTCACCACCCATCTGTAACTCATATAGACGTGGAGGATACGCATTTGCGGCTGAAATGGACTCAACAAGGTTTTCAGATGACTTTGGTGTAAACCCCTCTGCGGCTGTAAGATGACCCAGGCTGTTTAGTTTAGTTTAGTTTATTTAATTTATAACAGGACAGCGTGCAGTGGCATTAATTATTCCAGAGAAATAAAAAGATGGCTGCACCAGATTTAGCAGAGAAGCTAATTTCCATCTGTAGTCCTTGACATAAAAGACAGACGTCATAAATAAATCATTAGTGCGAGTTAATATACACATTGCAAGGTACATAGATAACAACATCATCAGACTAAGATTAAAAATAATAACAATCATCACGATTAAATTACAATGTGCAGTTTGGATGTGGTTGTCACAGGTGCCCTTACTTAAAAGCAGAAGATACACACTGCACAGAGCATAGTGCAATTACAGGTGCCCATTACCTAAAAAGCGGAAGGTGGTGTACACACTACACAAAGCATAATACATAATAAATTACAAAGTAAAATTTGAAATGTGGTTATCACAGGTGCCTATTACCTAAAAAGCGGAAGGTACACACTGCACAGAGCATAATACATAAAAAGTTACGAAGTGCAATTGAATATAGTAGTCACAGGCTGTGGATGTGCTGAGGTGGGGTGGATGGTTGGCTCAAACAAATGCAGGAATTTTACCCGGGAGACCCATGTGAAGCCACAACATGACTTTTTTCATGTGACTTTTGCGTGACTTACATGTGTCACATGACTTTTGTGTTGCGAGTCACTTCAGTGACACGTAGTTACCATCACCCCAAACTGTGACCATTTCACAGCATTAATTATGTGTTAAAAGGCAGTTCGATGGCATTAATCGTGTTAAAAACAGCTTTCTTGGTGCATCAGATACAGATGCTAAAGGGTCGGTATGGGATGTGTTGCTCATTTCGTTGTGCAACCCTGTGTTGTGTAATGATTAATAAATTACCTTGATACCTTGAAATCAGAAAAGTGCACTGCACTCCACTGTGTTACAGCTGAACTGACAGCAGAGCTCTCAGTCACCAGTGAGCAGCCGAACCTCTAAAAGCTAAAATGATTCAGTTACTGACATTGTGATTCAGCGTAGTCGGTTCACTTTGAAGATTCAGTGTAAAGGGTTTGTTCGTACAAGAACTGAACAGTGATTTCTGCTTGGGCACATATGACAGATTTATTGAAATATAACTAAATAAAGATGATTAGAAGTTCAGTTGGTTAGAAGATCAGTTGTTGTAAAGAGATCTCTCTTTCTGACTTTCACAGATGACACCTGTCTTAGTTTGGTGATATTTAAGGATATTTTCTAAATGCTTATGACCAACTCTTCCAGTTCACTGGTGTGAGGATTTTGTTAACAGATGATGAAGGATGTTGTTTCCTGACCAGCACACAAACTCACAGAGGACCATCTGTGGGTGTCGACTGTCTGTTAATCCAACAACAAACCTGAATCAATTATTTATTTGAATCTTCTTTGTCAGTTTGTGCTGCAGTTGGCACACGGTGATGTGAGGGATTTGCACTTTGCAGAGAAAGCTTATTGACGCTGCTGCTGTGCCAGACTCTGTCAATCAATCCCAAATAGTTGACTCCTTCCATTTTCGGAAAAGTATGCAGTCATTCTATGTAGGTCTGCTGCAGAGGCCTGATCACAGTCTTTATAAGCAACTGAGACCATATGTTTGAAGAAATAATTTGACATTTTTTGTTAAAACCTAAATGAGAAGATCAATTCTGCTCTCTTTTTGATACGTTGTTAACATTACTGCAGCCATTTCCCAAACAGGAAAGGAAAAATTTAGGAGAGAGTACATTTCTCAAAACACACTAAATGGATAAATGAATGTGTGTTTTAAATTTTGTTTTGTTTTGATTTTTCCAAATTAAAGGTTTCTGGTTAGTCTTTATTCATCCTACCTTGAAGTATTCCTCATAGATATCTACCTTCATGATTAGGTTTAAAATTAAGCAGAGCTCTGCTGTACAATTTGAAATGAATCTGTTTAGTAAAGCCAGGTTTATTTATATAAACCAAAATTACACAGAATTTAATCAATATGGAGATGCCTGCTTACTGTACCTAAATTAAAATAAATGAATAGAAATAATAATATATTTAATTTATGTATAATATATATGAGTGCAATTGGGACCTTATAAGTATAAAAGAGGGGTAAACCATTAACTTTTGGCTGCTCTGTATTCCTTAACAAAACATTGCATTGTTTGTTTGCTAACGATCTACAAATGCAGAAGAAAAGGAATAATATTGCTTGGTAGCTAGTTAGATAAAAGTATAAAAAGTTATATTATTTGCTAGCTATCTAAAAAAGAAAACGTTATGGCCTATTGTTTGTTAGCTAGCTAAAAAGTTAACACATCATTACACTGTTTGCTAGCTAAACAGTTGGTTAGCCCAGTTAGCCTATTCAGCAAAGAATTATTTCGCTCAATTCATCTCAAAAAGGCAGCTATTTTAAAAAGTTAAACCTAATCAAGTGTAAGTTTAAGGTTAATATTGGATCCCAGTTTCAATTGGAGTTTGAAATGTTGATGCAACAGAATTAAATTTAATCTCGGAGTTAAAACTGAGGTTTAAAGGAAGGTTTAAATTAAATTTTTCTTAATTTTAAGCTAGTTTAAAAGTTTGGTGCGACATAGTTTAAAGCTAAATCACGATTTTAATTAAGTTTAAAATTAATTCTTGTTTAAGTCTAAACGACAGGTTGAAAGTTGTGGGAAGTGACAACAAACTCATCGGTTCAATTCAATTTTGTAGCTTTTATAAATAAATACTTCACAACACAGACAAGCAAATATCTGGACAGGTGTGGTGATTTTATTACCGTGTGATTCTGGAACTGAAATTGAATTTGAAAATGGGTTTGTTTGAAGATGATCTGTCTGGAGATTGGATTTATCCAGACTACAGGAGAGAAAGGGAGAGATTACCTCTGATTAGATTACATGTCAGAGTCAGATTACTTTCCGTTTGCAAACCCACCAGCATGCAGGGAGGTGAATGAGATTATTTTGATGCACATTGGCTGTGACAGTCATAATTTATGACTTGTTTTATTTGTGAAAAAAATCAACTCACAGTAGTTTCAGTTTCTTCTGCGTTTTCTGCCTCTCTTAACTGTCCAACTCCAGAAAGAGCAGAGAGGCAATAATTTGGGTTGTTAGAGAGGAAACTGTTCTGATAAAGATGAAAGAAGAAGAAAAGAAATAGAAAGAATTTAAAAGAATTGAATGAAATGAAATTAAATATCCAAAACTATTCTTTTTCAGTAAATGAAAAAACCCTGTATTAGTAAAATATAATCTTTTGTTGTATTTTTGCTTCATAATGCACCACACATTTTCACTAGATTACAGGTCTGGACTGCAAGCAAGTCGGTCTAGTACCTGAACTCTTTTACTATGAGGCCACGCTGTTACACATGCAGAACGTGTCTTGGCTTCGTCTTGCTGGGGACGTCCCCGAGAAAGAGGTCTAGATGGCAGCATATGTTATACCAAAACCGATTCTCAAACTGTTGGACAATTTGCTCACACAGTTTTTCACAAAGTAGCGACCCTTGCTGCGTCCATGCCTTTTGGGGATGCCCCTTTTATACCCAGTCATGATACTATCACCTGTTACATTTAACTTGTTTAACTGTGGAATCATCGAAACAGATGTTTTTTTGAGCTTTCCATAACTTTCCCAGTCTTTTGTTGTCCATGTCCCAACTTTTTTGGAACATGTTTCAGGCATTTTTATTTACATTTTACACAGCATCCCAAACATTGGGAATTGTAGTTTGTACAATAGACTTCGGTTGCCCATGAGTTTGATATTACACATATCTACCAAGAATATACTATCATATTTAATAATAGAAGTTCTAAGTGTATGACAGATATACTAAGGATCATCTATCTGGCTTGACTGTCATATAGGTTTCAGATAAGAGATATAAACATCTAGTAAAATTAACCTGTAATTTTAAAATATGGGTAAAAATAAACAGATACTTGATCCCTGTCAGAAAGTGTGGTTTTCACTTTGTATATCAGAGGTCAAAGGTCAGCAAGAGGCTGAGGGCAGGTAAGGATTGAATGCTCGTCTAAAGGATACTTCAGCAGGTTGGACGTCTGCTGAACTTCAGTCCTGTGGCTGAAATCTGGTCTGTAGCTCAGAACAGCAGCACATACTAACGAAGCTCCGATCCTCGATCTCCTAATCTTCCAGTCTTTCTTTGCATAATGACGCAGGCATGAATAATGTGTGGGCTGTAATGGTGGAGGTGGAGGACTAAACCATCACTCTCGTCGTTCACTTTGTCAACAGACACACAGGCAGCAGGGCAGCATCCATGTTGGAGAGACTATCAACCATCATTCACCAGAGAGAAATGAGGTATGAGCTACTTCTGCTTTGACCTTTGTGTGTGTGTGTGTGTGTGTCCTGATCAAAAGAGACTAAGTGTGCAGCTGCTAATATGACCCCCACGCTTTGTATACTTGTATATGTATATATGTGTATGTGTGTTTGGGTGCACACTTGTGCACATGCACTGAGAAGATGCCAGAGTGATCTGTTTGGCCTCTTTGTTTAAGCCAGGCCTTTCCTGCCCTCTGATGTGCCTGCTCGAGCCATGAATAGAGCTTTGTGAGCACACAAACACAACCCGTCCTCATGATTTGAATGCTGAGTCCATCTGATCAGTGTGTCCAAGAGAGCGTGAGTGAGACAGAGAGAGAGCGTGATATGATGTTGTGAGATTCTCTATACGTGAGTGTGGGTAAACACAATGGTTATCGAGGTCAACAGAGCCTCCCCTCATGCCTCTCTAGCACTCTTCTTCTGTGGTTAGAACTTATGTTTCCTTCTTCAGTTCTGTGCATACTCACTATTTGGTAAGACTTTTAAGAAATACAGACTATCAAGGAGGACGAGAGGAGAGAAGAAGGAGAAAAGAAGAAGACAAAGAAGAAGAAGAGTTGTGTCTGAAATCATTCACTCATTCACTTCTACTCACAATCCTGGGATTTCAGTGCAAAGGACTATATAGCACACTTTCCTAAGTCGACATTTCTGCCCTCTTTAGTTAATGTTGCTGCAACTGTCAAGCTTTCCATTCTCGTACTATGCCGTTTACAGTGATAATGGTGTCAGATTTAACATTAAAATTGGGATTAATTGTTGAAACTCAAGGTGTTTGATTCCACAGAGAAGTAAACAAAAGCAGCTTCTCATTTCTAGCTGACAACCAGGGATTTTGCCAGCTAACATGATGACTGTAACAGATTTCATAAGTGCTAATGCTTGAATGCTCATGCTCGAATCAGCCAAGAAGTCTGTCCCCAGCCATCTTTTTAATGTTGGCACATTTTAAAACAGGAACCATGTGAAACTGTATCAGATATGTAAAATTACTTAATGGCTTGTACATGATATAATGTTAAAGCTAAAAGACTAAGGCTAAAGCTAGCTCTCACCAAACACTGGTTAGATGGTTGATAAACCTTACATATATAACTCTTGGATAAACACGCTGTTTCTTTAAATTCTTCACAATAAAAGTCCTCTGTTGTTTTGTCATTTAAATGCTTTTATTAAGAAGCAGCACAATCAGTTTCGTCAGCAGTAACTTAACACAAACCTGATACAGCTGCAAGCAAATAGGAAATGGTAAAAATAATGCAGATACCTGAAAGTACAAACAGCGATACGGGAGAGAAATTAATTTCAAAGCACAGAGATTCAGTGAAAAGCTACAGAAATAATCAGAGCTGAGCATAAAGAGATTTTTGGAAATGTCTTTGTCTCTGCTCTCTTGAACTTGTATGAGCTGAGTACAACAACACTCATCTGTTCAATGAGTACAAATGAGGGTCATCACGGGCTAGTTGTGCTCTGCGAAACGTCACCGCAGCACGCTTGGAGGCAGATCAGGCTCGCTTTGGCCCCACTCAGAAGGTCCATTTGGGCGTGACTTGGCGCAACAATAGTGGTGTTGGTAATGCAAATCAGCCTGCTGTGGTTTGACTTGGAGTGGCAAAAAGGTCTATTTTTCCAAAAAGCCACGGGCACTGCCATCCACAGAAAGGAGGCAAGTCCTCTGGATCATACAAGACAGTGATCTGAGCAGTGACATAAACCAACTGCTGACTGAATCTTGAGTGAGTTAAGACATGTGTTTGCATCATTAAAGGGTGTGAATTTATGTCTTAATGTGTGTTCTCCAGTGCATTTTGTCCACTTTTTTGAAGACTTTTCAATACAGGTACAAAAAATTTTGGTGTGTGCTTCAATATGCAAAGGAAATGTAGAGAAATGCAAAGCTTGACAGACGGGCAACTACCTGGTTACGGTTGCTACTCTATGATTGGACAGTTGCTCCTCGCAGGAGGGGCTTAGCGAAGAGACAATTAAACTAATACAGACACAAAATTAAGTAAAGCCTCAAACAATGAAGATAAATACTACAAATAAGACAGATAAGACATGGTGGCAATAAAACGTGCTAGACTTAACAAGAAACGTTTTTTTTAGATAAGATGTGTTTTGAGAGGTTATGTCACAAAGTGCTTTCCTATTTATACTATTTGGAGCCCTTGCAGCCCGAAGCCTCAAACACAGGTGATGTCACCGAAAGTCTGTGAGGGTTCAGGTCTTTTTTAGTCCACAGTGAGCTCACTAGATAGAGAAGAGAAAAACACTTTTGGTCACTACTCTGCGCCATTAATTCGGTCTTTGCTGTTGTTTTACTTTCAGTGCAACACATTATAGTTATTTAATGCTTGGTTAGTGAGCAATGGTTGTAAACTACTTGCCATGATGCATTGTGGGATACTTTCCTCAATACAGGGTACAATAATTCTCACCAAACATTTGTACAGCCCTGAAAACTAGTGAACTCACAATGTAGTGAATGGTGTATGATTACAGACACAGCCAAGGTAAGGAGACAAGTGAAGAAGAAGACAAGAAAAGAGGAGGTGACAAGAGAAGAAGACGACAAGAAAAGAAAAGGAGACAAGAGAAGATGAAAACAGACTTGACTTTTAGACGTCCTTTATTAAAAATATGTTCACCAAGCAATAATTGCAGCACTGCACAAGACAGGAGAAGAAGAGGAGACAAGAGAAGCGGAAGAAATAGAAGAAAACAAGAGAAGAAGAAAAGAAGGAAAGAAGAGACAAAAGAAGAGGAAGAGGAGAAAAGTAGATGAGACAAGAGATGAAGAGGAGCAGAGGACAGTAATCAAACTTCAGTTCACAGGTCTCTGTCCATCGGAGGGGGCGTGTCCTGGGGCGTGACGTCACTGATGGTTATATAGGCTGCAGCTGTGGCGGCGGGCTCGCGCTGCTGAGACAGGCAGAGAACTGAGGACCGGTGGCGCGCGCTCACAGACACACACACACACACACACTCCCTCACTCACACACACACACTCCCCAAACAAAGAGAAGCACGCGAGGCAGCACAGCATCCCACCCTTTCAGCCGCGAGCTCAGTATCAGAAGCGCCCCCCCTCACCCCTGGGAGACAGAACCGGTCCGGTCCACACAGAAGAGACAATGACAACTAACGGCGCGTCTAACGGAACCAGCGACATGCTGCAGATCCAGTTCGGTCTGATCAACTGCGGGAACAAGTACCTCACGGCGGAGACCTTCGGCTTCAAGATCAACGCCTCCGCCACCAGCATGAAGAAGAAGCAGATATGGACCCTGGAGCAGAGCGGGGACGAGTCCAGTGGGAACGTCTTCTCCCTCAAGTCACATCTGGGCCGGTACATCGCCGCAGACAAGGACGGCAACGTTACCGGGGACAGTGAGAGCCCGGGCCCAGAGTGCCGCTTCATCATCACCGCGCACGATGACGGCCGCTGGTCCCTGCAGTCCGAGGCGCACGGCCGCTACCTGGGCGGAACCGAGGACCGGATCATCTGCTTCGCCCAGACCGCCTCTGTGGCAGAGAAATGGAGCGTGCACATCGCCATGCACCCGCAGGTGAACATCTTCAGCGTGACGCGCAAGCGTTACGCGCACCTGAGCGCCAAGGTGGACGAGATCGCCATCGACCGGGACGTCCCGTGGGGGGTGGACTCCATGATCACGCTGGTGTTCCGTGAGCAGCGTTACCACCTGCAGACCTCCGACAACCGTTTCCTGAGGAACGACGGCGCGCTGGTCGCCACCACGGACAAGAGCACGGGCTACACGCTGGAGTTCCGCTCCGGTAAGGTGGCGTTCAGGGACTGCAGCGGCCGGTACCTTGCGCCCTCCGGGCCCTCCGGTACCATGAAGTCCGGTAAGAGCGCGCGCGTGGGCAAGGACGAGATGTTCGTGCTGGAGCAGAGCCACCCGCAGGTAGTGTTGACCGCTGCCAACGAGAGGAACGTCTCCACCCGGCAAGGTGGGTGTGGTGGTCCGGTCACTGTGTGTTGTGTGTGTGTGTGTGACTGTTATGTGTGACGGTATCTCATCCTCTGGTAGATGAAGGGTTAAAGTGATGGAATGTCAGACTGCACCCCCACCCCCCCACGCAGTCCACACACACACACACACACACACACACACACACACACACACACACACACACAC
>JAJHUR010048726.1:15724-27496 GCA_027495735.1 Lutjanus campechanus | reverse complement strand
TTCTAACTATGCAATTTAAGGTCTCATGTACATAATAATAAGCATCTAAAAAGAGGGGGGCTTTCCCGAGCAGCAACATGTGAAGACGCATTAGCCTGCTGCTCCGCAGAGAACAACTAATTTCAACATAAATACTGTACAGTTTCATCCTGATAACTACTTGTCAACTGTTACATCACTAAAGTTGACCACAGAGACACTCTTCATTGAGCTTCCCGCAACATCTGGAGCAAAAATGCCAAAGAAAATAGACACTTCGAAAGCGGCCTGCAAAGCACCGAGCCCACCTGAGGAGACACACCCAGAAACAAGCCACGGGGCTATGGATGTAGCTAAACTAATGGCAGTGATAACCAACTCGGAGCAGACAGTGCTGGCAAGAATAGACACCATGGATAAGAAAGTGGACTCCAAATCACACCAACTGCACAAGATGATTGATTCTCTGTCTGCGAATCTGAAAGGCCAGATCGACGCAGTCTGTGTTGATCTCATGGCTAAAATTGAATCGGTTAGCTCTACCTGTGCCGCTCAACACATTCGCCTTAATAAGCATCTAAAAAGTATTAGAAATTGGTTTTGCGTTTGATTTGGGCGTGCTCATGCTTGGACATTAACTATGCAAATTACATGTAATAGGAACCAATCATGAAAAAATCCACATTAGTTGTAACCCACTCAGACAGGTGCAACAAAACTGCTCTGCTCCCACTGAGTTAATATGCCTCGCTGACCCCATCTTGACCACTAGCGATTCAGACGCATTTCTCATTTGCACATCTCACATAACAGAAATGCTTTCATTTTTATCAGTGCAGCTACAGTATCTGGATCAGCTAAGTACATCCCAGATGTGGTGTAAATGCACCCTGAAGCATTTATTTAGACTTAAAATCTATTTTTTCAATAATAGGCTCATAAAAGTGAGGCTGATGCTCAGTAAAGAGACACTGAAAGTGTATTTTATCCACATTTAGTAACAGCAGTGTGTGCTCCACAGCCCGTTTAATCCCACAGACTCTCCTTCACTTCACCCAGCAGATGGTATTAAGAAACGGGAACTTTGACTTTTTCTGCAGACTTTATTCATGGGCAAACTGTACATTTACTGCCACTAGGAAAATTCACTGTTAAACTTTAATTCCTCTACTCTGATTGCCACCAGTCAACACTTGTCTTTCTTGGGTGCAGCCACAAGCACTCTTTTTTTCCTTTCTCTCTGCTGCTCATCCACACCCACTGCGCATACACACACACACACTGCAGTGCCTATACATTGTGTTGACGGGAAATAGATCAGGAACATTCACACTTATTGAAAGAGTTTGGTTGCTCATCTGCTGATGGATGCTTTGAAATTCACAGATACGACGTTTCAGTGTGGTGTGAATGCTGTCATCACACAAGCGTGATGCTGACATGAAGTTTGCGGTCTAGACAAAGGGTGAGTCTGAGCAAACAACACGGAGCTGAAGCCATTATATCACACCAGACTCCTTTGACAAAAAACTGAATTTTACCTTACAGAAATCAATCTACAACAATTTGACCGCTTTACTTTGCCACCAGACAGCCCTTTCCGACAGGGAATAGAGGTCACATCTGCTCTCTTCAAAGCCACCAGATTACACCAGAAAAAAACAGTAATTCTACCTCACCAGACACAGTAGTTGCTGATTTACTGCTGCTTTGATCCACGGAAAGTAACCATAATTAGTTTGGAAAATACGTTTCGCAGCTGCGTCCCTCTACAACGGTCTAAGTAACTCCATTTCTTAGCTTCTGCTGGGACTCCTATGGGAACTGCCAATCAAAATGTGACCTGTCACATCAACACAGTCTTGAGAAATGGTCTGAACAGCAAAATAAGCTGTTTTTCATACTAGGTTTTCTAATAGTTATGAATGTTTATTTCCCCTCATATCTTTGTGGATGCTTAATGAGAAACTAAACTTTAATGTCACGTGCATTTTCCTTCTCTAAAGCCAAATTTCCAGAGGCGTTAAGATCACAAATGAGTGCACTTAACTTAATGCAGTATTTCAACTGACAGACACATACTTTAATCAGAGGATGGAGGATTGGTTATGGGAGGAAATTACAGTGTAGACAGGCCTAATGACCTTCGCCCCTTCCTCCTTGAGCCTTTCTCCTCCTTACAACTCCATTTTCCATATGTCAGAGCTACTGCAGCCTTCAGCCTGTTATATCCTTCTAAAACTCAAATGACTAATCTTCCAAAACTCTGTGCTTCTCAGCGTCTGCCACACATGCCCGCCTGGTACATAGTGACTATAGGCAGCAAAGTTTTCAGTCGAGCTGTGAGCTAAAGTCTGCAGCGTCATCCTTCCTCTGAAAGAACTTTGTGGCCTTTGTGCATAACTGAGCAGCTCAAGGTCAGAGGTTAGCAAGGAGAGCAGTGGGATTCAAGTTGGGAGACAATGTCATCGCTGCAGCCTGGCAGGGAGATGCAAGCTGCGGGTAAGAATCTTCCTGCTCTCCCCTCAGGGGTGGACAGGCACTGGGTGGGTGAGTGACGCAGAGCTCATAAAACCCCTGCGGACGGAGGCGCTACATTTCACGATCTTACTCATGTTGCTCCAGAGCATCTCCTGTGACTGTCAATCTGTGAGTCACACCTGGCGTCCAGTTTCCTGCAAACAATGTTTTGCTTTTGTCTCTGGCTTTGACTTTCATGAAGATAGATGATCATGTGTTCTTTCTCATGGGACCAGAGGATATAATGCGTTTGTAAAGACATGGAGGCAATAGGCGACAGCACAAGCTGCAAATATCCCCAAGAAATAAAAATGTTACAGCAACACATTTTACACTAACATGTCCTTTTTTATATGCTGTAGAGTTTTGCTTTCTTTACTGTACATACAGTTCTGTGGCCATTTCTTATTTCATATTTTCATTATGTTACCAACCGTTTTGATTTATGATGCATCTCAATTGATATTGATAATACAACAGAAAGCAGTATATTTGGTCATTACTCTTCCGGCTTTGCTGCGTAAAACTAAATTATATTGTGTGTTTCTAATGTTTTACTGCCTCCCGCTGCACTTGGTGATCGGTTTGAGCCGTTGTAGAAAAATACTGGTTGTGTGTGGTATATACTGTATCTCCTCTTGCAAAATGCCCTCCAGGTGTGTATTTAGACTCAGATATTGAGAGGTTTATCTCAAAAGATAAAAAGATAAAACACCAGGGTACAGCAGAATAGGGGACAGTCTTGTCTCCTGCTTACAGAAGAGCATTAGGGCCAGGCCTGTGGGAAAAATGCGAGGAAAACAATTTTTTCATTATTATTTAGCATTTTGAGACGAAAGTCGAAATGTTAAGAATAATGTAGAAATGACAAGAATCAAGTTGAAATGTTGAGAATAAAGTTGAAATGTTGAATATTTCAATTTTACTTTCGACATTACGACTTTATTCACAACATTTCAGTGTTATTCTTGACATTCTGAGACTTAAAGTTCAATTTTATTCTTCATTCTTACTCTCAAATAGTTTGTCGCACCTGCTCCTACAATATGGAAGAATGCATTTTGGAGAAAACATCACACATATGTAATTTCTTGCTCAATATTTCATTTATATTCATATTCAGGAAATTTAGTAACACTTGAATGAAAGACTACTACATAGGAATACAGTAAGACACTGGAAGCTCTTTATTGCCTCACATCAGATTTTTAATCATTCATAATCTACTGCACATTTTTCCTTCACATAAACAGCATCTGGCCCTTAATGTACAAACATTATGTCATACAGACTTTTAAAAAGAAATGTTTTGCCTGTTCTGATAAAGGTTGTCATGGTGAGTCTAATTAAAAGCAGCTAATTTGAGTCATTCTACAGAATTGCATTTTTGTTTTGGTTCACTTCAATATACAGGGCAGATGAAAATGTGTGGCAACAATATGTGTGGGAACTCATCAAACGTGATACCGCCTCTATTCTCTTTCCATTCACCACAGTGCCAATGGGCCATGAAGATGCCTCACCATTATTTATTAACTTCAGCAGCATACTAATGATGTGGCCATTGCTTTAATTCCATTTGCATCGGGAAAACTATCTAGCAGGCACGCAAGCATGAATACCATTAGGGTGCAACTCATGAGTAGCAAGCATGAGGGCAATTCTCTATGAAATGAGTTTGGAAAGTGACAGGTTTGATGTTAAAAAGAGTGTGTGCAATTTCAACACAAAACACAACAGTATAATGAATTTGCTCAAAGTGATTCAAATTTTTGTGTGCCTTGTTTTGGCAACAGAACTTACGTAGACTAAAAATTTAAAAGTGGCAAAAAGGTGATAGAGAAAGACAGAAGAAGAAATAAATTGAGGCTAAATAGGTGCATGGAGTTAGTTTCACCCCCAAATTAAATGAAACTGCTCTCAAATTTAGCCAATGAGGATGCAGATGAAGGGGCAGAGATGGGAGACAACTAAGACTTCAACAAATGATTACTGTCATGATTATACGATTAATTTAATCCATAAAATGTCAATAATTTGTAAAAAATGTTTCGATTGTCACAATTTCCTAAAGGGAAATCTTCAAATCTTCAAAGGTTCTTCATTTAGTATAATAAATGACAAAGCAGCAAATCTTTACATTTAAGAAGCTAGAACCAGCAAATATTTGACATTTTGCTTGAAAAACGAAAGAAAATTTCTTTTGATCAACCAATCAATTAATCAGCCAAACGTTTCAGCTCTAGTAACAACAACAGTGATGAAAAGCAACAATATTTCATGAAAAAACTGCCATTTCAAATTAAAAATGCCGCAATCATAATTAATGTGCTTGTGTTTAGATATTTTACAGAATCATTTTACAATTTATTTGGTTATTTTATACTATTTATAATTTCTTATTAATCTCATTTTGGATTAGAAGGAAGTCCACAGAGGGTAAGTATCATTTCCCTGAACTGCTTCCAACATGGCTCAATGCACTCTGTCTATAGCTGACAAATTAAGACCTTCAGGGGACACATTGTAAAATACATGACTGTCTGGCCATTCATACATAATGAATGACCTGTCCATTCATACACAGTACTGTCCATGCATGCACGTATTCAGTTGCACTAATATCTCTTCTCAGCACTATTTGACTGGATCACAATATGCCAACAACCAAAATTGGCTCATGGAACCAACATGGCCGGCGCATTGCATAGTGAAAAGGCCGAGCCGAGCTTGAAAAGAGCTTTGTGGGGGAAATTGAAGAATGCTGAGAATAAATGTTTGCTCTATAGGATGTGCCGGCCACAGTGTGCTGTGTTGGTGAATAAATGATGAAGAGGAAGAAGGCCCTGTCCTGCTGAGCTTGTCAGCTTTGGACAGCTTTGTGTGTGGGTGGGTGTGTGCGTGTATGCAGAGCTGACAGGATAGCTGGCCCAGTTGGATTTATATACAGGCACATTTCATGTCAATGTCAACATTTTATGGGGACTGGAATAATTTTTCTACATATTTGCAGAGATCAAAGATTTGTTCACTGAACAGATTTTTCTTTCCATTTTACAAGAAATAATTGTCTCAGCAACAAGCATCTTACTGCATTTCCTCATCTCTGTATCATTTGTACCATCAATAAAGTGGGGGTGTTGCACATACTGTAGCCTGCAGCACACATAGACTATATGTCTACATTTCTGCATGAACATGGATTTTCAAGCATTCAATCTTGTGAATACAATATATTGAAATGTTGTTTAAAACTTTCACCTTCTGGTGCCGCTAGATGAAAGGTCAGGGTATCACCAAAGTGATTAGAATTCATCCTGAGGGGAACATGAATCATGAGTGAATCGAGTTGTTGAGATATCTCAGTCTGATAGGCCAACACTGCCATCCTTGAAGCCACTAGGAATGGCACGGTGAAGACATTTCCCCAGCGTTTAATAAATTTGTGACACCAGTTTTACTGATTACACAAGACATTTTACAAGCAAAACTATTTGTTGATGTCATTTGCGTACTTTGATCTTTAACATTGGATCTTTAGCTCTTCTCCTTACTTTGAACAAAACAAATGCTTGGAAGGTTCATTATGAATTTTTGAGTTGCCAGGTCCATCCAACATCCCCCACACTGACCCCATCAACTAGCTGATGTCCACAATGAGCTGTAACGTGACGCTAACCTCAACTCTACACTGATTGAAATGTTAGCTCCTTGTCAAAACCAGCTTGGTTTCACCAAATTAGCCTTAATTTTGACAAATTAGTACCAGCTAATGCCTTCACGGTAATGTATTGAACAACGGAATACTCACTTTTATGTCTGTGCACACCAAACAACTGTTGGATGATGCTGGAGCTCCTATTATTGCAGATTTTTGTCTGTAGAACCACATCCAGTTGTCAAGCAACCTCATGTCAGGCTGTGATTATCCTACAGTGTTACCGTTTGAAATCGGACTCCTGCTACTCTGCGCTGTTGTGGCTGCATGGAGCAGGCATTTTAAGTTTATAACAATCATTAATCAATTAATCGCCATCATTGCCAAAATTGTTCCTCATGTCTGTTATGAGGAAAATTAAACTTCAAATGAGGGCAAAAAGAGAAAGGAAAAAGTGTTTCATATCATATTAATTATTAATCGATTAATCAGTTGTAAATGTCTTCAAGTGATGAGAGAGACTGCACAAAATTTGCAACTCTAGTACCATCCAACATTCAATTAAGTATTAATAACACGCTTCGACATTGGGGGCGGTGGACAAGTAATGTACGCTGCTCCAAAAATACTCGTTCTGGAGTTTGAGTTCAATGACAGCCTGTCTTACTACCTTCCAGAATATGTCAACATAATTGCTCATTTGTGAACATATTCCTTCTAAAAAGACTATTGATGATCTCTTACAATTCATAAACAGACACTAACTGATTCAGCAAGCATTCTGTATTAATTTTAGCTCCTTGTAATGTGACTAAATGTGTGCTGGCCAAAAAAAACAAAAAAAAACAAAAAACAGATGCTCTGGACCAGAATAGAAATTTCAAAGGAGAACATATTGGCTGTAGCGTTGGTGTTGGGGAAGCCAGTATTTTAACTCAGCATGTTTCCTTAATCTCTGATGACATATCATGGTGATTTGGAGCAGTAAATGTTACATATTTGTCCTTTAAGAACTGAAAACCAAAATTTGAAATGACCATATCTCCCTGCTGCAACCTATTACAGAATTATCACTATTGTTGCTGAAAGAAGTCATCTCCCCCGCAGGGATAATTGCATCTTAGCACGGTTCAGTAATGAGATCAAAACAGACTAACCACTTATCCGTTCTCTATGCTTAACTCCTTTTTTTGTTATCTAAATTTGCTTTGCATGGAGCATGACAAAATATAATCAAAGAGTCTTAGGTTTCTTATTCACATATCTAAAATGTATGGCTCCAAAGAAATCAATTGTTCCAGGGCCAGCATTGGAGAGGAATTTTGCTGGCTAGCTGTAAATCTGAGGTCATTACAATAACGCCTCAATATCTGTTATTCCCTCATGGATTTAATTATTGAAAGCTGCATTAGACCCTGTCCTGCTGAGTGTCTGTGTGCACATACAACTATAAGCTATGTTGGACACACATAGTGCAGTTTCTGGTCGTCTACCAGCATCACTAATGCAGCATGGAAACAGAAGAACATCTCAAGTGACTGTCAAGAGATTTCTCTCTAGGTTTCTGCCACTTAAGGCCTGCAATTTATACGCTGAGCCTCTAGAAGCTCTTTACTGTTCACTCCACATACATATGACAGACTCTCCACAAGTACTTTCAGCAATGATGCGTCAAACAGTCACCACAGACTCATGGTGGTATGTCACCAATCCATCAGGGATTTAGTCTGTTGCTCCCTCTGTGGCACATAAAGCAAAGATGCTGGGAAGTCAAGGACAACATCTCTGGAGACTAAGGGATGATGCTGATGTCATTTTTTATGACACCAGTAAGATGATGTCACAGATGCAAAGCTGACATGCACCAGCCCACGAAGAAGTTTTGAACTCCGTGTGAACAAAAACAGACACATCTTGAAGGATGTTCATGTTGAGTTTGTCATGTGTCAGGTGATTTTTGAAGACACCTAAGACATGATGCACTTGCACCCACAAGGACGTCCACATGCACTCTAAAAACTTGGTGGTGTGAATGTGTGTGTGTTTGCATACCTTCAGTATTGTGATGAGCCATGGAGGTGTCACCTGCTACTGTGCATGGCTGCCTTCATCTGTGGTGTTGACAGGAAGAGGGGGGTTACGGGATAAGAAGGGCGACAGTGGTCTTTCAGACTGCAGCAGGTGCTGTCTACCCACTGTGTTCCCTCTGTCTCCTTCATCTTTCTCTCTCCAAACTCTGTTTCTTTTCCTGACTATAAAGTAGCTTGGACACATATATACCAAACTGAAATTACTAATTTATTTTCGAATTCAATCACCAAATCCAAGAAAATAATCCAGAAGCTACATCAAAAAACCAGCAGATACTTAAAATACATCAAACATAAAAAAAATGCCAAAGTCAAAGTCATGGAGTTTTATCAAGCAGCAGCTGTATAATGGACTTTCAACTGGAAGATTTATGGGATCACGACTTCCAATCAACCACAGCCATTTTCCATGATGGCCCAACAGATGGAAGACCATCCTGACCACATGTTACATGTTTGATATCATCAGATAAATGAACAAACATACCTAAGCCTGATTAATCTGCAGTGTCACGCATTTCAGTAAACACAACGTACAGGATGCACAATCAGCTCTACACAGTACTTAAGTAAATATATACAACAGAGTGTGACTAGTGGTGGAACAACTGTACAGGGAATGACAGTAAACAGATGATATTAAGCTGACAGCTGTCAGTCAGTGTTTTATGCTCCACCAAGGATTAGTCTGTGCATTAACAAACACCTAATTACCCTCAACTGCTTCTCATTCAGATTCTATGAATATTTAATGGAACACAGTAATGAAATTGTGTAGAAGTAAATTTAGCACAGTGGGACTGAACAACTATGCAGAGTAAAACTGCAATTATTAAACCTCGTAGGCCATCGCAGCTTGAGGCCTTTTAATGCAAGAGTAATTAAACTCAGCAAAATTATTGACAGCAATAATAACAATGCAGTAATATTTGCTCACAGTTCAGGGATTTAAAACATGATGTATATGCGGTTCTTATCATAAATTTGTTTAGTAATTACATTCCTAAACCACGGCGTAAACACCAGTAATGACTGAAACAACAAAGTGTATGGTAAACACATCATTTATATGCTAAAACCCTGTGCTGGCTGGAGAATGAGCTCTTGGTTAGCACACCACGCATGCTAACTATTGAGAGTAATGGTGCATCTTTCCATTGAAAATAGTGGATCCAATGCTGGACGATGCTCAGTGTGAGCCACCAATTAGTCTATTTTTTTCCTGTGAAACCCAGAAAAAAAGACATCAAAGGCCTTGTTCCCTGATTTTCAGCTGCGTGTTCACATGCATTGTCCTGGACAGGTATTGATCCACCAAGAAATGAAGAGGAAGAAAATCAATAGCTTTTACATGAATGCACGCCAAGCAGTTTTCGTATGTGTGTATGTGTGCAGGACGAGGGCCGAAAGGATAAAATGCACAATACTGTAGCAATGCAAGTACACATACACACGAACACATACTGTATGTGTATATATACAGTATATGTACACAGAGACAAGACCAGTCTGGATACACATGTATGAGTACCGAAGCATTCATATAAAACACTTAAGAGAACAATAATAATAGTTGTTCTTTGGACCACAACCTGTAACCTGCTCCTGCATCCATTAACTCTGTGAGGGTGACAAAGTTGGCCGCACTCCACTGGAGAGAGTTAAGAGGTCTCTGGATTAATGCCAGGGATTTCATTTCTCTGGAGAATCGGGGCTGACAGTGGCTTAGGTTCCTCGTGATACACACATTAAAACCATCAGAATGCATCTCTCAGTTTCAGTCTCACACAATACCTCTCCCATCTATACTGTCCTCTGTCTACCTTCCTTCCTGTCTATCCCTCTTTAGGGAACTGACACACATGCAGAGCAGTCATAGGCCTGTGACAGATTAGATCTAAATGACCTGTCACTACATTTGACCAATGGCCAATCAAACCCGATGGAGACACAGACAGACAGACAGACAGACAGACGCCTGTTTAGATCTAAATCTATGAGCCAATGTGCCGCCATGGCAGAGCGAACAGATCACCCAAACCACCCACTGTATCATCCATCAGCTGCAGGTCTTGATAGAGTTAGCATGGTAGATGTTCATCACAGGTTTTAAGTCTCGCAGTGCTGATGTAAGGGTCTGCAATCTATCTTCTACATGCTAATATGTTAATTTTTAATTATAACTTTTTGAAGTGTTATCTATCAGTGACAGGGGTGACAGCAGGCACACTAAACCAAGGTAAATTTAGAGTTTGAGTTATCATATTACCTACAATGTTTTGTTATTTCAGGAATTACCACCTTTTTCAGACTAAAAACCTGATCGCACCAGCATTTAAAATGGCAGACATTTTGCTGTGAAATTAACACATTAAAATGGACTACAACTTTTTTGGCAGTTCTTGTCATTGTGTTCTTGTCTTGTCATTCTGCTAATTCTTCTGCTAATTTTTTTGTATTAGGTTTAACTTGGTGAACTTTGACATGCAAATTTGCACTGTTTCCAAAAATAAGCAGTAAAAATAACAAAAATAACAGTTGTTTTCAAGAGGACATGTTGAATTTATAATTATGGACTTATTTTACCTTGTCTGCAGTTCAAGGAAACTGAAAGGGATACAACCACCCTGAAGCCAACATTGTAAAGGTACAATATTAGTGTTAGAATTAGCTTGATGTTACCCTCTCCTGCTCAGCTTACTTTGGGGCTAACCCTTCACTTTCCTTGGTGCTTGCTTGACAAACTGCAGTATTTATTAACTGAAATACTGTAACATATACTGTACATTAACTGCCAGATTGACAACTTCTTGCTAAGTTTAAGTGTCTGCTCTGATACGAGCTGCGTCACTAAATCTGCTGCTTGCCACCACACACACTTACACAGTGCCCTATTCCTAAAGGAGCTTAACTACACTTATTACATTATGCTTCAATAAAGTCCAATAAAACATAATTATTGAGGCAGTTGTGGTATAAACCACCATCCTGCGGGTGAATGTTATTTTGTCACCATGGTAAGAAAAAAAAATCCATACTGTCACAGCCCTAGTACTCCACCCTACCAGCTACACTACATTACACTACAATTCAGTGAAGAGGTGCAGATTAAATTCACTGTGCCAAGTTCTGGTGTGACTAAGCCTTAAACACTTTGATGCATTTATGTAAGTTATTCACAGAGTATGTATTTTATCTGTTTTATGTTTTTTTTTCTCTTGAGGTGTCTGGAGTTAGGTAGCACAAACTTGAGATGAAGGCATGTGTACGGCCGACAAAGTGGCACATCAAAAGCTCCTCCGAGTTACAGTAATCAGGAGAGAGCCTCAAATCTGCCAGAGTGCGAGGCAGTGAGTAATTAAGCCTTGCTGGTATAGCAAAGGGGTGGACAAATGTTTGATTTCACTAATTCCTTCTCTATTTGTCAGTGTAAACTTGTCAAAGTACACATATATGTGTGTTTGCGTGAAGGTGTGTGTGTGTGTGTGTGTGTGTGTGTGTGTGTGTGTGTGTGTGTGTGTGTGT
>JAJHUR010048726.1:1745-15598 GCA_027495735.1 Lutjanus campechanus | reverse complement strand
GTAAGGCTCCATCCACCCTTTTTGTCTGTGACGGCTAATAACATATTTTTTTAACATACAAGTGATGTGCTCACACCCATACATATACACAATTAACGAATGTTTTGAGGCTGCATATGGGGATTAATGATTAGATACTATATAAGGAGACAATTAATTAGATGAGACATACTTGATAATGTAAAATTAAATGGAAGTTTATTCTATGTGGGTTATAAGTGAGTGTCTTCTGAATAAACAGTTAAACCAATTACGACGCTAATTTTTGGTAATAATATACTACCAGTACATTTCTATAATTTGAAACAGAAATGTTGTACTAGATATGTTTATAGATGTTTTTTAGCATTGCATTTCCAACCGAGACATGTGACATTAAGGGGCACACTCAACAGTGGCTGTACCAATGTTAAAGCAGCTATAATCTTTATTTTTACAATAATAATGCATGTAATTACAATGTGAAAAAAACATGAAATGTGAAATAGGTCTCTCATGATGACCCTACAGAGAATTGTTTGGAGTTCATTGTTTATCTGTCCAGCCACAACTTTATTGTTTTGGTTTGGTTTACTTTCATAGCTTTGTTTTCAGCCACATCAGGCAGCTGTTATCAGCAAAAAAGGCTCAAAAAACACTACACACATGATCAGCAACAAACAGCATGCAAACATAGTTAACTACTAAAGATTATTGATGATGATATTTCCCTCAGTAATTAGTACAGACCAAAAAACAGAGCATAAAGAGGGTCAATATTGGACTTGCGGTCATCAGGGGAGCACAAATGACTCCAAATGAATGATAATGTTCTGCAACTGCTCTATGTGTAAATAAGCAACCATTTGCTGGCTGTTATACTGATTTATTACCTTAAACTGACATATCATCAACTTCAAAGGTGATGATGGGTCAATGTTTTGTTACAGCTTGTTTCTGCTGCCCCAAAGTGGCCAGAAAAATCAGCTATAGCAGGTTTAAGTTAAGTTGATCTCTATAATCAGATATTTGCATATGAATGCAGAATCTGAAAGCAAGATCTTGGTACAGAAAGCATTCTGGTCTCCATTTGTAGTCCATTTATAGTTTGAGTAGTATTGGCCAATCATGTTTGAGTGGACTTTAGCTGTATGCAGGTACATGGTCCGTGGGAAAAGCAGAAGAAGCAGAATGCATTGACCAAAATGCAATCTCTGAAGCCATTTTGTAAGCTGACATTTAAAAAATTATTTGGGGGATATGTCGATAAAGAAATTTGCCTCTAACTCTGTTCCCACGTCTAAAGCGGCTAATTGGATTGTAAACAATGACCGGCACATGGAGGAGGAAGTCTTGGCCCCAGGGATGCAGAGGGTGATAAACCCAAGTATACTCATTTTATCCACCTCTTTGAAATGAGGCAGAGACTTTACTCATCTATATCCAGATTGACTGTATCCACCTTGTATTAAAATTAAAAAAAATCTCCACAGGGATCAATAAAGAATTGCTGATTCTGATTCTTATCACTACAGCCCTGCTTGGCCCAGATATCCATGATCCATCATCTGGATACCCACCTGCTATACCAGAAGCCCTGGAACACTAGCCGTTGCCCCGAAAGGCTAAACCAACGTTAGGCGATAGCCGCTGGGTTCCAAGATTGAAGTTAAGTTAGTCTGTTTTTCTAACCTGCTGACTTACAGCAACACTACAACCTTGAGGTTGACAAAGAGATTTACATAAGAACAGAAGAATAACTGAGTGAGGATAATTATGCAGCACTGAATCAGTGTTGCCTAATTGAGCTGTGACATCATCCCCCCACACCCACACAAACACATCAAAGCAGGTGTTAGAGGGTAGGGGTGGTGGATGGTCAGATGGGTGAGTGAACCTAGCAACTGTTGCCACACAAAAAATTTGTAAGTAGAAAGCTGAAGGTAGAAGGTCAGAGTGTCCTTGAGCAGGTTTACAATCCCGATCTAATCCACACATCTAATGAGGAACAATCAGCTTAGACTCTAAAGGCAAGCCCACAGTACAAGCAAACAAAGATACAGAACTCAAAGGGAACTACAGAAGCATTGATCAGAATCTCTAATGGGCTTGAACATGGTTTGAGTGTTTATGAAGTCCTAGTAAAAGATAACAGTGTTTAAATGAGAAAGGAAGAAACTGCTTCAACATACTCCTTTGTATCTCTCTGTCACGACCACTGTGGTGCCTGCTCTGCTCTCCAAGCGAGAATGTGGGATTCTGTCCAGCAGAAGCAATGATGCCTTGGACAACATCCATAATGAGACACTAGCCAGTGACACTGACATTAGATTACTCCCAGAGACACCATTTTCACCTGCTGGCCTCGCCATATAACTGACTATGTGTTGGTTTTATCTACCGCTGGAAAATGAGCTTCTGAGAGGATGACAACCTCGTCACTTGTACTATGATTATCAGTGTAGCCCCCCCAAAAAACTCATTATACTTGTTCTCCCTTGGTCATTCTGTCCTTCTTTTTCTTCTGGTCCCTTCCTCCTGCACTCTGCACACTGTCAGTAAGTGTTCCCAGCCCCCATCGAATCAATCTTGGCTCCTTAGCAGTGTGAGGTTCCTCACATCACTACACCTGCTGCTATGATTAAACGGACATGGGACGCTCTTGTGTGACCGATCCATCATGCATGTCTCACACTGTATGTGTGTGGGTGCCAGATATACTGTATAGGGGGATGGTGATCAGATGTTTGTTCTACATTTGCCAATTCAAAAGGTATCATTTGACTGGCCATCTTTTTTTTGTGTTGTAATTTGCGTGTGTAGTATTTTATTTGTAAGGATGTTTATGTGTAAGTCAATAGGAATGGACAACTCAAGGTCTCTAGATGTGATGCGTGGGCTATGGTAGTGATAGGTATTGAGAGCCAGTGCTGGATTGGTGCCTGTTGTTCAGTACCATAATATCAAAAAGCTCCAGGATAAAAGGTACTGCTATCTGTATTTATGCCTAATTAATTCCCTATAATGTAGTCAGTATTTTCAAACTCCTAATCTATCCACCCATTAATGACGAAGACTGATTGATGACATTCTGTGCTCTCTAGTCATGGCTGACAGGTTTAAACATTTAAAAGTGTGGGCTCACTTTACTAAATCTAAAGAAACTGAAGCTAAATGCAAGTAACTGCATGTAAAGCAACCTAATGACTAGAGCTGGGCAATATATTGATGTTATATCGTATCGTGATATGAGAGTAGATATCGTGATAGATTTTGGATATCGTTCTATCATGATATGCCATAAGTGTTGTTTTCTTGGTTTGAAAGGCTGCATTGCAGTAAAGTGATATGTCTTCTCATTATATACACATTACTGATAATTATTTATCAAAAAAAGCTCATATTTTGTGAAAGCACCAATAGTCATCTGTACAATATTGTCACAATATCAAGGTTCTTGGTCAAAAACATTGTGATTTTCACTCATTTTATCACATTAGGTGCTTCCACCGCCTCGACTACGCAACATGTAGTCAGTCACAACCTGCATGATCAATAATTATTGATATCGAACGATATGAATCTTCACTATCGTGATTTTTTCAGCTTTATCTCCCAGGCCTACTAATGACACACAAATACAGCACTCTGAAGCAGTGCAGCATGACTTCCATAGTGCAGCCTCTCGGCTTAGATGCCAATGGGAACAGTCAAACTAAAAATGCAACGGTCTCGACCTCGTCAAGTCAAGGAAACACATGTTAACGTTACAAAAATAATTTTGTGCAAATGTTTTTAAAATACATTTTCATTTACTTTTTTTGTTTTGTCTTTATTCGACAGGACAGCTGAGGTAAGGACAGGAAAAGGGCAGGAGAGTCGGGGGACGGCACACAGCAAAGGGCCACAGGCAGGAATCAAGCCCACGACAGAGGAGCCACAGCCTCAGGACATGGGGCCACCATATTAAATTACTTTTATCATTTTGTCATTTGAATTTTAAGAATTTTGTATTTGTGCATTTGAAGTACTTAAAATACTATATATTAAATAATATTTAATATATAATTTTATTCTTAAATAAGACACATTTTATACCCAGATCTAAACTGCACAACAAATTAGCCTAATCACAGTCTTTGGGTATTTATCTAACATTGAATCACTCTAATGTAGCTGGCATTTTGCTAGCCGTGGGTATTTGTAATTTGTAAAAAGATACTTTTTGACGCATTTGTGCCCATCTATGTTTCCACATAATTCCATAGACAACATCAGTCAAGCAGCAGCTTCATCAATAGACAGCTGGAGTCAAACAATCCAAACAAACAATCCAAACAGTCCTATCCACTCTGCATCACTAGACAAAGGGAAATGACACGGCAGGAAAAACCAGCAGAAAGATACAGAGCTGTCACTCTGTCAGTTTATTGTGAAAGATTTACAGCCTTTCACTGCTGTGAAGTCCAGTTGGTTTAGGTATGCTTGGCAGCCAAAAGCTAACATGGCATAAATAGTGTGTGCACTGTCCTGACAACAGAGATTACTAATTTTGCATTGCTTATGGTTATTAATATTTTCAACTGCAGGGAGATTACCACAGCCATTAACCCCAGTTAAGTATCGGTATCATTAAGCAGTATTGTATTGATCCCTAGCTAGTGGTCTGCCAAAGATCTTGCTCATCATCCTGGGTGCTACCTCTCAACTTTTATGTTGCATTTTCATCTTTCTACAAAAATAAATCTACTTTCTTAATTAGACATGCAACATGGGTTGTGTAGCGTGAGGGTCTGGACGCTTCATGCATAAATGCGCTTTAGTGAGGAAGTTTCTTTCTGCAGGTTGGACAGAAACAAATTTGCAATTCCCACTCCCCTCCCTGCGGCGTCTACCTCACTCTTTTGTCTCCCCATCTGGCTAGCTGCTTCATTTCCATTCTTTGCATCTCTTTTAATTTAGTTTTCTATCCTCCACTTTGTTTTTTTTTTCATTTCTTCCCTTGAATCCCTTTGCCTTGTTCACCTTGAGAGGTCTCCTCCTCCCCCACCTCTTCCTGTGTGAGAGAGAGTATCTGTTTCAGAGCCAGGAACACATCGAAATGCTGCTAGTGGACAGAAAAGAAACATCACCACCACCCTCCTCCTCGCCTGCCTCTCCCTCCATCCCCCCTCCTCCTCTTCACAGGGATCCATGCTGTCTAGATAGATGTGAATGAAGGTCATCTTGTGGCTGACTAAGAGCCAAACACACTGCTAGTCTTCCTCAGCAATTCAAATACTGGAGCACTGCTCTGTTATCTCTGCTTAAGCTATGTATACAGCTGTGTGGACAAACGGCATCGACAGTTACTGCAGTACACTGATACTACAGGGTGTGTGCATGTGTGTGTGCATGCATATATTTGTTCGTAACATGCATTCACCTGTGTTTGTCTGCGTGGTTTATATGTAAATTGCAGAGACCTATGGTTGCAAGGGGCAATTATAATTAACAGCTTAATGGTTGACGCAGACCAATCGAAAATGTGCTTGTGGCTACAGGGTAGCACTTCCGTTATTGATCCTGAGCAGATTCACCCACTAAGGCATGCAAACTGTCTCTTTATATGTCTTACATAGGTTTCAAAATGGCAGGCAGGGAGTTTTGAGTGAAATGAATCTATATAACGGTATCAGAGGTGAAAAGTACAAATACTTACTGACTATATAGTATATAGACATAAACAGGCTCATCACTTTAGTTCTAATGCATTTGTGGGAAATTATTGATCATTTTATATGACATCACTGCATGTGACGTTCCTAACATCAAGACCGATATCCATCAGTACATATCATCCACGACAGATGCACTGAGATGAAACGATGCAAAAGATGTAACAATAAGACATAAGACAAAAAGACAACTAAACGGAAACAATGTCAAATACGTAACAAGACAAAAACAACGTAAAATACATGACCAAAAAAAAAACATAAAAGATGTCACAAAATGAAAACAATAACACAAAAACGAAGTAACAAGACCAAACAAGACAAAAACAACAAAAGATGATGAAAATAAAATGAGATGAAAATAACGTAACAAGATGAAAACAATGAAACAAGAGGAAAACATCATAAGGTGAAAACAATGTAACAATACAAAAGCAATGTAACAGAATGAAACAGACAGAGGGAGACTCAATCATGGAAAAAAGGTGGGGATCAGTTAGCTTTGCACAGAGGGCTACTTCTTACTTTTCTTACTTTACTTGATTAAAGATGTTGAATCAGTACTTCTACTTTCACAAGAGTGTTTTTTTAAGTATCTGTACTCCTACTTGAGTGAAGAATGTATGTACTTTTGCCACCTCTAACCAGAATTGGTGCTGCAAAGATCTTAATTTCCCTTTCAGCAGTGACTATAACAATACTGCAAAAAGTAAATCCCCAAGCCCTAGCACAGAGAATAATGCTTGCATTTCTATGCATCACATAGCTTATACTGCACGTCCATGTTCCCGCTCCACTGAGACTGTTGGACATCTCTGTCTCAGCTTATAGGAAAGAAAATGAACAGGGCAAATCATTCTTAATGAGTCTAAATCCGCTAATAAAGAAAATGAGCCCTCAATCAGTCAACCAGGCAGTTTTTATTTCACCCTCTCCCTCTCAAACACTCTGAAGTAATGTAAGAGAGGACCTCGGGGAAGACTTAGCAGATACAGTGCTCACTGTATGTGTTCATTCACTGCCATAATCCCTCTCATATTTCAGACATTTCCGCAGAGCATTAAACAGTACATGTGCTCTCTGCAGGATGTACTGTAACTCTGGCCAGAAACTGATTTTCTTGCATGTTCTCCATCTTTTCCCAAAGGCCTGCACAAGTCGGGGTTTTCTGGGGGAGTTTAACCATCACAATATGGAAATTGGATATCACAGATAAGGCAGACTTGTCTTTTTTCCTTCTTGGTTCATAAAATAAACATCTGCTGACACATCAAACCAACCAAGTACAGGACAAACCCAATTAAAAAGATAAGATGTACTGACTATTATAACCTTTACTTCACTCCTTATACTCACTTTAGTCCTCATGAATGCTTGAGGACTCTACAGGGCTGCATTTCATGCTCGATTAAATCATTACATGATAATAACAACGCTGTGTATTGACGTGCATTTTGGCAACAGGGTCATGTATTGATCTGCCTTTGATTATCATGAGGGTCATTTATTGACGACTTCTGACCAAGATCAATCCGCGCCCTTTAGAAGGTTCAATAGTACGCAGCCTCAGCCTCAACCTCCTGCACCTCTTCATCTTAGTTACAGTACCAAAAACAAAAAGGGCAGTGGGGGGGTTTGAACGAGGGGGAACTGGTCTGAGCACTGAAAAAAAAAAAAAACAAGGACCAAAATACGATTAGGGATGGGTATTGAGTTTGAACATTTTCAGTGCCTGTTCCAATACATTACTAGAGTTTTTGGTAGTGATACCTGTAGGAGCCAAGCTATGTTTCTATATGTTTTAGTTTCATACAAAAACACAGTCTGTATTTTGCTTAATAGTTAATGTAAATGAAGATAAATAAGTGATTTAATTGAGAAAGTAATTTGTTAAAAGTCAGCTAATAATCATTTTATTTAATTAATGCTGATGTAGGCATAATATTTTTTAAAAGCCAACACTATTTAAGCTTTTTGTTAGAACAGTGACGTAAGTTATCATTGGTTTAACAGAAATAAGTCTCATGTTCATGGAGGGTATTCTGTAAAGGTGTGGTTTTGTTCAGTTGAGTCTCAAGTAACTAATTGATTAGGAGAACATAACTTTGAATTCTCCTGTAAGAAGATACTACAAAACTGTGGAATAAAAATACTTTGTTTTGTCTTTTTTTACATTGGAGTCCTGTGGAAGTGTTTTGTTCTCAAGTTAATGTACATGAGTTATCCAAGACAATCTTTGAGCTTCCACTCCCCACAAAAGCCAAACAATATTTTTTTTCAAGACATACAGTTTGAGAAATAGATGTTTTTCAACATAACAAAGCAAAATATGCCTCTCAGTGCATCAGGGTTTACTGTTATGCAAGAACAGAAATCTAAATAAAAACTTAAATAAAAAATAAAAGTTAGGTTTGCTCCAGGAAAAGTCTGATCAAAGTAAACAAGACTGAGAAACTGATCAAGCACTGAATGCCAAGTTTTGATACTTGAGCGTTTTCGATAGTGATGGCTCAATACCCCTTTTTCATGTCTGATACTGCAAACTTAAATATCTGCTATTTCCTCTTTTAAACAACTAATCTGCTAATAATACCACTGTAAGGATGCACTTTGCTAGACCCAGCCATCTAAAAAACATCACGCTTTCCTCCCATGAATGCAGAACTACATAGCCCACAACATGACTCATTTATGGAATACTACTGCTTCTTTCCATTTAAAAATTTGCACAGACAGAACTCCTCACAACATTTTTGATTGGTCAGCACCATTTAAACATTCAGAATATTTTTTAAAGAAATTATATCAATGGATAAATTCTTAGCTATTGAGGTTTGATACCCAGACCAAAACCAGATGGATCAGCCCAGTCTCTCTCCCAACTAGTCAATGATGAAAGGTCACCGCCTTTGGTGACTCTAATACACCAGGCTCTTCAAGTGACCTCAGTATAAACCCATACAAGGCTACTGAGGTAGTATAAAGAGGAACAATGGAGGAGATGAGGTGATTGGATGGCTCCAAGCACAGGACTTTCAACCAGGAAAACAGAGTTTGTGAAACCTTGTGGAAAACAAAATGTAATGAAAGCTGTAAGGTACATAACATTACGTGTTTCTCGTGAGCATTACCCTAAACTTAACCATGTAGTTTTTGACCAAACTGTGACCCTTTCACAGTGTTAATCATGTGTTCAAAGGTCATATCACAGTGTTAATTACATGTTAAAAAAAAAAACATCTTTCTGACCTAATCAGATAGTGCAGCTAAAGGGTGCCTTCTGCCTCAGTTTCAGAAGCAAAGGAGCGGTGACATTTGACATGCTGGATGGGGAGAAGTTGTTGCACACTGCAATATAACACAAGTAAATAGGACAGTAAATGTACAGAAATGAGCAGTCCTCCACTTAGAATACAGGAGACAATATCTGTGTGTGTGTGTGTGTGTGTGTGCACTGTATGTCTGCAGTGCAGCCTCAGCACCCAGATGAAGTGTCCCTAATAGGATCCCTGTGGGATTCCTCAGCAGTTTTTCACAGGGATCTTGCACACTGTCAGCAGTCAGCACTGACAGAGCCCAAGTCTAAAACTAAAGATGGGACATGCTACTGTCTCTCTCCCTCTCTCTCCACACACACTCTCTCTCTCTCACACACACACACACAAAGGCTTACATTTGGTATACACAAACACACCACCATCAGTCATCAAAATCCATCTGTCAGCTTCCAGTGGAGAGTTCTGGAGTGTTGAGATGAGTCAGGCAGTCATAATTATTGTAGCTTGCCAAAATGTTTATACCCTTGTCTACCTTCCAGAATAATTGGATGTGTCTCCCTTGTGCTCCCGATGTTGTCTTACCTTTTCTTTGACACAAACATGGAAACGGACAGCTACTTAACAAGCTCTCTAATACAGAGTGATTTGTGTGACAGGTAAGACACTGTCAGATGAAGTTGGACTCTTAAAACCACTAATTGGTGTTTGTGGCTCCAGATAAAGGCAGCCATGAGGAAAGTGGACAGCACATAGGTGCCATATTATTCAACTTTTATGTATGTATAATAAAACCATATATACATCTAACCAGTTGCTTCAAATTACCTGACCTGTGGCCCATTAAAATGTCTAAAAGTAGACTATGAAGTGAAATAAAATAGGTCCAGACAGAGCTATTTTTGTGGGCTGTACAGGAGGTGTAGAAACATTAGCTGACAGAATCACCCTCCCAGTGCAACATAATGTATCTCAGAGCCTGAAGGACTAGCTGGTGAACATTATAAGAAGTAATTAACCAGCTCCTCTCTTTAGCTAATTGGAGATGGGGAGTGTGATAGTCATTAGCAGCTCCCATTTTCTTGTCATGGCTCCACAGCACAAAAAATAAAAGAAAGGGTGAGCACTTTGTGAGAGCGTATATGCAATTCAATTGGAAATTTCTGGAAGCTAACAGAAGACATGAATATAAAAAGACAAATTAAGAGGACATTATATGAATGCTGTTTTTCCTATTGAGTCCTTCCTGCCAGAGATCGCTGTCTCTGCCAGCTGGCTTTCATCCAAACTCACCCTCCTTGTATAACTGATGTAGTCAAGACATCCAGGATAAAAGAGCAATTCAGCAAATCAGTGTCTTTCAATGATCGATTGAATGGAAGATAAAGGCGAAAATGATGTTAACACATCTGTGTGACCAGAGAGTAGCCGAATGAAAGAGATTCTTTCTTCTCTCTTAAAGGGGTAGTTTGAAGTGGGATTGTATGAGATAGTCAGTGAATTACCTACAGTAGATGGAAGATGACACACCCCCAGTTTGGAGAAGCAGCAGGAGTCACAGTGTAGGAAGTTAAGCAATGAACGGCTGTGGACAGGGTCAATGGCAAAATGTTAATGGATAGGAAAGCTGAAGTGAGGACAGGAAAAGGGGAGAGAGAGTGGGTGATGTCATGCAGCAAAGGACCACAGGGAGGAATTGAAACCACAGCCACCGCAAATGACCCACGACCATGGCACATGGGGCACACACTCCACCAACTGAGCCACTCCGATTCCCCTCTTTTTAATGAATATCAACAATAACAATTAGCGTTCGATCAATCTGGGCATCCCTACCAAAGTCACACAATGATACAAACAAACAAATAGATTGAGGCAACTACAGACCTAAGAGGTAAAATTACTGTTTTTTTGCCAAAGTAGCAGCATCTCTTCTGAGCTTCTGTGCTGTTACTCTTCTCTTCTCCACAGTGGGTGGTGTGTGTCGACTGCCATCTTCTATAGTTAATACACTGTACCTCATACGACCCTACTTAAAATAATCAGAGCTATCCCTTTAAAGTGACGTGCATATAATAATATCTAACAAAGCAATTTCTTGGCTGATTCCTGGTGTGCCGATAGCATGCAGGACCATCACATGTTTTGTTACAGCCACCCTAATACTTGTCTTTTGTAATGTTAGTGAATCAGAAGCCTTATTAATTGTGTTAACTTTCTGCCACGAAGGAGGGTCCCTAAGCCTGTTTAGATGTCCTTTTGCCCCTCGGTATGGTGACCATTAAACATAAGAATCAGCATCTCCTAAAGGTAAAGAAAAAGGACACTCCTGCTAAAAATGACTTGGCATGAGATCAATGCTGCCCAGATAAAATAAGCTGCCACCATGCCTGGGATGATTTCAATATGGTGCAAATGTTCCACTTAAAGAAGGCATCTTGGAAGCACAGTAAAGAAAAGTTTAACTGTCTTCCTCCCCTTCTCTCTCTCATCTGTGCTGTCTTGAGAGTTTGGCTGGAGAGACTTAACTACCAAAGATGCAGGAGGTAAAAACAAACAAACAAACAAAAAATAACATCCATCCAAAAAACATAGACAGAGACAGACTTAAGCTTCACTTCTTACCCCGGCATCAAATATAAGGATCAAATTCAGTTCAATCTTTTGTCTCATGATTATTTCATTAAGTGTGAAATTTCTACACTGGCCTTGGACTCGATTTTGTTTCACTGTACAGTTATTTTGAGCCTCATTTGATCATTCAAACATTATGCAAAGCACATTCATGCTCATAATAAGAAAAAAACTGTTGCCTTTTGTTACAAGAAAATTTTGGATTTTCTTAAATTTTATCAATCCCAATTTTGCTATGTGTAATGTGCATATTTTTTCAAAATATCCACAGTACTATAACCTGGCATTGCAAGACTAATGTGAATTACTCTAGAGCCTCTCAGTTCATTTTTGATTTCCAAAAACACAGACCGAAATATGTCTGGATGTAATTGGACAGTTTGATCTTTTGATTTTAAGAATCAAAAGTCAATTTGAGAACAAGAAGAACATATTTTGCACTTAGGGCTATGTCAATGTTAAACTATCAAGTCTTTGATCCACTGACAACTGTCATTTACATTTTCAAATTCTATGCTGTGCCATCTCTTTATCAAGTAGGCAGGGGTGGAGAGAAAAAATAAATCTGGGATAATCGCCAATTCTGCCTTTGAGTTAAATTACTGAAACCAGACTTGAGACTAGATTTTCAATTTCAATATGAAATTGTAACACCCCTAGTCTGAATTTCATTTAAACTTCACTGGACTTTTACATGAAATATACCTTTCTTTAAGAATTTTCTAAGATCTTCAAATATGTTAGACCCCAGGAAGAGCAGCTGTTGCCTTGTAAAAGCTAATGGGAATAAAATAATATTTAAAAGATCCTCACAACTACCACACACACATAGCAAATACAGTATACACCACTGCCAAATACAGACATCTAACATTATCTTAATAAAATGCAAGACACTAATCAGGCCTGCGCATGTACACACTTTGACATGGAGCACATGTAACCCAGGAAGAAAGGCACTCATAGCCATGGACAGTGATGTTGCTTGGAAAGCAACCACCCCACAGGGAACATTGGTAAACTCTCGAAACCATGTTATGTACATGCTCATACATACATAAATCCAAGCCCAATCAAAAATAAATAACTCAGACTCGCAGGAATACACAGATATGCAGGCAAAAATTAAATATAAATATGTACAGTACATAGACATATTCACACCCTAACATACTACACAGAACACAGTGTAACATTAAATAACTGTATTCTGAGCTGAGCTAGGAATTTAGGCTCATTATGTATTCATTATACGTTGTTGTGGATATAAGACCATCTGTGCAGACTGCATCGAGGAGTCTGACTGTCTGTCTGTGAATGTTTACATCAGATGCCTCAGTGATGATAGAATTATTCCTCAACACCTTCAATCTTTATTTGGTGACATCCCAGGTCCTTCACTTCTCTGACTCTGTGTGTGTTTACAGCCCAAGGACATGCTCACGACAGATGCACTACTTGTCATGTCTCTGAACGTATGTGAGCTTGTGGGGCATGTGTGTGCATGTGCGAGTATGTGTGTTTGTGACATCCTACCAACCTCCCAGCATCAGACACATCCTCAAGGTCACAAATCAGGCCAGGTGGCCATTCGGAAAGATTAAGGACACATTCCTAAAAAGGAGACACCTTTGATTTATCATATCACGCAGATAGCCGTGGCGATCTCTGCTACAGTAGGGCAGCAGTAGGAGCGGATGAAGTGGGGATGTGGGCAGACACCCAGGGGATTTTAGACTAGACTCCTGAACCCTTCTACATGTTACACCCCGAAATGATGGTGGTGAAAGTGAAGGAGGGCATGTGAAGAGGAAAAAGGGAGGCAGAAAAGAGGCAGAGTGTAAGTGAGACAGGGACATTAAACCCCCCACTAGTCCCCTCTGACAGATGCTAGCTAGGGCGGCATGCCAGGGAGGCACAGTCTTAAGGTGACAGTCTCTGCCATAGTGAACAAAATTGATAATGCCATATGGCCAGAAGAGAGCGGCTGTGGATTCCAGTCACGAAGCCATGAACGAGGAATAATCCTCCTGCCGCTGTTGTAGGACATGGTTTTACTGCCCTGTAAGACTGGAAGGAGGGAAGAGGAAAAGGTGAAAGAGGGAAGAAGGTGGAGGAGGTGGAAGGAGGAGGAGGGGCGTGCTGCAGGAAAGGCCGTATGACCCCCCCACCCCCGCCTTTTCCTCCTCCTCTTGTTGGGTGTAACCTTCTCACTGAACAAGCAGAAATATACTCTGTCCTATCGCCT
>JAJHUR010048698.1:0-15977 GCA_027495735.1 Lutjanus campechanus | reverse complement strand
TTGCATTTTCATGACCGCTTATATCGCGGAGAGCCGCGCCGACATGAACCGCGAGCCCGACTCCTATAATATATAGTACACGCTTGGATCGGTTGGTATCGGTATCGGCCGATACTAAAAGCTGCAATATCGGTATCGGATCGGGAGTGCAAAAAGCTGGATCGGGACATCCCTAGCTTACACCAATGCATATCACCACTATTTTGTTCTTCACTTAACAAACAAAAGAATGGTGTGCTCAACTCAAATGTCTTTAGAGGGTGTGATGGGTGCCAATCCAAAACATTCAATTCAGTTCGATTCAAAATTGCATACAAAAGCGGTTCAGAGTACTTTGCATAAAAGAGCAAAATTTGCAAATAAACAGACATCCGTACACACATACATATGAAAATACATATACATACACACGTTCGGGCAAGCTAACTGTTTAAGTGCTGACTGTTAATTTAAGAAAATGCTCCACCATTAAACTGCACAGTCATAGTTTGTTGTATTTTTAATTTAGTTGAGACTTGAGTTGACTAGTGTGCTATATTCATAACAGTATTCCAAATTGGTCATCTGTTTTCCATCTGCTGATACTAAACAAATCTTAGGCCAGAAGTGTTTACAGATTTCTCACTTCTTGCAGTATTTCTGTGTGTTTGAAACTTTGAAAAATTAGCTTAGTCTGCAGTGAGCACCAGAGCTCTACTCATGACTGGCCTTGCATGTTGAGGAACAGAGGAGAAAATAGGCATTCTCAGACACACTGGCTGTGCATGAAGCGTAGCATTGATAGGTTTATGAACAAATTGGACCATTCCAGCTTATTTATTACATGAGCCTTCAGTGGTGCTCAGCTCAGCACAGTGGGGAGAAAGTCTTGGATGTCCCAGGAGTATTCATTTGTAAAGAGTGTCTCCCTTTTCTTCTGTTTTTAATGGGCAGAAGGGTGCTCAGAATGGAGGAAGGAGCAAATTGCTTCACTGCCAAATGCTCCAATTAAATCTCTGACTGATGAACACATTTTCTCTTAAAATTTGGCACCTGGCTGACATCAGAGAGGATAGAGAGAGAGGATTTTTTTTTTGCTAACATCACATTGTTTTTGTGCATTATTTTTTGCCTTACATTACACTCTAGTGTTGATGACTCATCAGTCCTCAGAGACAGGTACTTTGGAAATGTTGATGGTAGGTGGCTTTTCAGAGTTTTTCAGAGAGATTGACTGATACGAGGAGCGGTGATGTACAGTGTAGTGTTTTTGTGTCATCAGTTCCTGCACAAAAATACTAGCAAACATTAGGAACTGTTCTGAAAGAGTCAGATAGCATTTTCTGCTTGACAGCATTAATCTGCCAGTCAGTGCTGCTGTTGTCATAGTGGAGTCTCGATGTAATTATTGCATTTGGAATCACTATAATGAGGACAACAGAGAAAGGTCAAATGCTGGCAAGACTACGAGTGTGAGCATCCAACTATCTATCTATCTATCTATCTATCTATCTATCTATCTATCTATCTATCTAAATATCCTAACCATAAGTCTAGCTTGTTTATATATATTCTCTTAACAATCTTAATTTATTTGTTCATTTGATCTTTGTTTTTAGGTGCCAGGACCACAATGTCGCTACATTGTTGGCAGCATTCTGACCGAGGGTGAAAACAATGTGGATGAGGAGCTTCTGAAGAGCTATGAGACATCAGGCTTTAATGTTTTTTCCTTTCCCGAAGTCACACATGTGATCACTACCTCGTTCCCGCACAGGACATTTTTCTCCATCCTTCTGGGAGTAAGAAGAGTTTACCCACGCCTAGGGCACTACATCAAGGTATTATTGCTTGTTGGACTCTTTTCTTCAAATTGCAGTGACTTTTGTGTCACTGCATATAACTGTGAACTGTTTACACAATTTGTTTGCAAGCAAAGACACATGCTTCATTCAGAAAATATATGATATAATGAGACCATTTACAGAAAATAGGAAATACAATATTTGCCCATGCATGGACAGATGTTTTCTGTGCATCTGGGTTTTCAATCCCAGGTGTGTACATGAAATCTTGTAATATAAATGCACAGGAAGCAGAAATAATCCCTGCACATCACAGTTAAGCAAACTGTATCTTCACCCAGCCAGCATCATCAGCATCAGCCTCAAGCCCATCACATACGTGTCCCATGGGCCTCAGTGTTCTCACAAAGTGTCTTGGCTGCACATTGAGTCAGAGCATAAAGCGCCATTAAAACCTTTATAGAACACAGCATACAGATCTAGATAATGGCCTTTCAGTGTTTTCTATTTTGACTCAACTCATGACCATCTATAAAATAATTTACGTTATTTCTGAATAATATTTCACATTGAAAATGGAGCTAAAGGTGCAGTAAACAACCATTGTGTGCATATTTTAGTGTTAGAAAAACAGAAATGGAAATACGTGATGGGAAATGTGTGTGCGTGTGTGATAGAATGAATCATTGCTAACTCAAAGGTGGGCATACGTCAAGCGGTTGCAAGTAAATGATCAATATCTAACCCCATGATCGTCACATGCACATCTGAGTCATACTGTGTGTTTTCAGGCAGCACAAAGTTAAAATGTATTTTGTGAAAACCAGAGCACGTCAAATCCTTTCTTTTCCTCACGCCTTCTTTGCGGCATCCCCTGGAGGGTTGGGAGGTGTGTGTGAGGTTGTACAACAGGAAGAGATTTATGGTGGGAGAGGAGATGGAGACGTGGAGTGAACTTGGAAAAGACAAAGGAGGAGAAAGAAAGAGAACAATTTGAGCTTGTTTTAGTACTCTATGATAAATGATCTCACTGAGTGCTGCTCGAAGGATGCTGGGAAAGTGAGTCATTGTGATGAGGAGAGAGTTGTGTGGATGTGGTTTAATTATGCGGTGTGCTAAAACAGGTGGCAACACCACAGGTTGTCTCAATCACTCTGCCTCTGCTGGAGGAATGTGTTTGTGTGTCCTGTCTGGCTGGCCCTACCATCTGCTTGGACGCTGTTTAGATCTGGCTCTGCTCCAGTGGCACTTAGCCTGTCTGAAAGGTCAGCTTACACAGTCATCAAACTGAACTGATCAGTTTCTTTCACCAGCAATGTTAAATCTTCTTCTGATCTGTTTTTCTACACTTGCAACATATAATTTACTGTGTTGTCTCAACAATTACTGCCTGTAGTTAGATGTAGTTATGTAGCTCCATCTTAATGGGAAGCAGTGTTGTAGTCAAGACGACTTGAACCGAGACCAAGTCAAAACCGAGACCTGGTGTGGAGGGATAGTTGTTAGGGGTTGCATGCATGGATGGGAGTCCTCTTTGTCCAAGACTGAGACAAGTCAGAGTAAAAAGGCAGTCAAAAGAGAGACAAGACCAAAACCTTCAAAAAGTGGTCTTACTATAAGACCAAGACCAGTCTTGAGTACTGCAATACTAATGGAAAGCACTGTTGCATTTTATTATTAATTATCCTACTCGTAAAATCTGAAACATAAATTGAAACTGTAAATAGATACGTGTTGAATTAGATAAAATAATAATTAGGGGTCAACCGATATTGATTTTTCCAGGCCCGTGCAGATTATTAATAATTAAGGAAACCAATAACCAGTATCAAAATACATTTGCAGTAAATATATAAATATATTGGGGTGGGCCAAATGTAAGAAAGACCTCTCAGTACAATCCAATGAAATTCAATAGCACCAACAGCCTTCAAAATGACCACTAAGTTTAATTCACATCTCTCTAAAACAGATTCAACAAAACTGAACTTTATAAACCGCAGGCTGCCTTTGCTGCAGGCTGTTGTAGCTGTTCTAGACTGCCTTATTTTAGCTACATGTGTTGAATAAACTCCACAAACTGGGGGTAAACAGTAAGTATGTTAATTGTAGCATCCAATTTTGGCTCTGCCTATCATATCTCATGTGGGTGGTTGTCTGTCCTCATCCATTATTGCCCCTGCAGCTATTATTGACATGCAGTGACTGAAAAAAATCTTACTCATAAACTCTCATGTCCATATCGACCTGTTCTGGAAGAAGGCAGGCTTAGAAGGCAGAATATATATATAAAAGTACATGTTGTCTGTCTATCTGCTTGGTGGTAGAAAATCTCTATGCCTAATATGTGAATTTATTTTCATGTAATTTGGTGGATAGATCGGCCTTGGATCAAGGAAAAAATGATTTAGGAGATCATGGGTCTGGGATTTCATGCATGGCATTTTAGCTACAGCCATGAACCCCAGAGAGATGTTTGATTCCAGGTCATGTGGTTTTGTTTAGAGGCCCAGGAAATCCCTTTCATTTAAAATCCATGAATCAGATAGTTGGGTGTAACTCAAGAAGGACAGTTGTTCGGTGCAGGTGGAGTTTGCAGCTGTTGGCTCTTTCTTTTCTGACAGACTTCAACAGTACATTTTCAAAGTGATATTGCACTGTGGTATATTATTTTAAGACAGCCAAGTAGTTATTTAAATGCAGCTGTGCGATCTTGAATATCCGTAACTTAGCAGGGATGATGTTATCCCCCCGGGTCTCAAAACACACTATGCAACACTTGAGTCAATTTTGTTGGTAAAATTCAGAGTGAAATTCAGTTCTTCCGTCTTGCAATATCCAACACTGTGTGACCTCCTGGAGATCCATTGTCTGGCGTCACAGGATTCACCCAGAATGGACCTTTACACAGATAACCTGTTCTTCTCTGAGAGGCTGCACTGAATCCTAAAATACATTGTCTAGCAAATCTGAGCATTTTCCAGCCATCAAACCGACTAAAACAACTCTCCAGTTTGAAACTGTTAAAGCATTTACTGTAAAACAGCCACGTTTATTACACAAACCACCTCTTTTCTGAAAAGTAAAAGAAGTCTGATAAGAATAAAACTCTAAAAATATTATAAGATATAAAGTATTTGATGATGTGGGAATGAGACTCAACGAGTTCCAGAATCATTTATTGCATGAGTTCAGGTTTCAGGGGAAATTTAAGTGATTTAAAACTGCCAAACTGCTAAAAAATTATAAACTAGAAGTCACTCAGTAGAATGAAGATCTCCATGAGGTAGACCTGTAAAGAATATTTGGATGTAATCCTTTTTTGTAATCATGAGCATTTTGATTAGTAACTGTAATTTAATCACATATTTTTTGTCTCTGTTACTGTAATAGATTACAATTACATTTATTTTGTGATTTAATTACATGTAACTGATTAAATGTGAGCAGTTACTCTGCATCACTGCTAGTATCTATTTGTATGAATTATTGTCATAATTAGTGTATAAATTCTTGAGTTATGGGCAAAAACGTATTTTGTGAGGTCACAGTGACCTTTTACCACCAACATTTAATCCTTGAGTTCAAGTGGACATTTGTGCTAAGTTTAAAGAAATTCCCTCAAGGTTTTCTTGAGATATCACGTTCACAAGAATGGTATGACCTGAAAACATAATGCCTGTGGCCACGGCTGTCGTTTTTCATAAATTGTAAATCATGGAAGTCCTTCAGCCAGTTTGAATGGTCGAAAAAAATCTGCTTTAATTTTGCACATGCATACTAATAAATAGTTTATTAGTTGATAAAATTCAACAACCAGATATAAAACATTTTATTGATTGATGAGAACAATATTTAACTAAAATATGGCTTGCTTTTTACATAAGCAGCCTACCAGCATAAACCATTCTAAATGTGTGTCTTTTGGTGAATAAAGCATGCTGTTGATGGCAGACACTTTGAATATCCCAAGTGGTGAGACCTTTTCAAACAAGCTCATCAGCATTTAGCATGCCTGGCTTGTCATGGCAGAATGATTTCTGTCTGTCAGACACTTTGAGTTGCTGCCCCATGGTCGGACCTGATATTTGCCTAGTCAGACCATCGATCGGCCCCAGTGTTTTTCTTCAGTGCCTTGGCTTTTTAGCAGTGGGCTACATCACAGACACCTTGGCATCTTGAGACTTGATTTGAGCGTGGTGGCCAGGCCTTCAGACTGGATTGGGGACTGGGGTGGGAGGATAATATTGCTGACATTCACAGAGATCTAAAGGTTTGTGAAAGGCAGACGATGGAACATTTGTTCGCTTGAGGGCACTGAAGTTTCTTGCCAGCGCTGAGGTTCTGGGTTGAATATAAAGCAAGTTTTCCTTTGTTCCTCAGAAATGGCCTTTTTTAGCAACTGACACACATGCTAAATTGATCATAAAGTCTTCCTCAGCACGATGGAAAATGAAGCCTCGTTTTTGGGGCATAAGGTGCTGCCTCTCACAATTCTTATTAGTGTCGTCGACACGAGAACGGTGCAAAGCGGTGCACAGATGCTAGTCCGCAGGGCCTGTTAAACATGCAGGCTTTTAGCTGGGGGTGACGTCCATTCAGAAAGGTCAGAAAAGGTTGTGGGGTTTGTATGCTGGACAGAGTAATGGAGGCAATGTCATATGTTGGAAGATTTAGAAGAGAACTCTGATTTAATTGTAATTCTGGGATGGGTAGTGTTTGAAATATTCTCATCAAGAAGAGAGAGGACCTATGCATTCAAGCATAATTTATTCCCATTGGCAGAGTTAGGCTTCATGATGAGGAGAAACTGAAATTAAATTCAAAGCCCCTCGGGATGCTTTTCATGCAGAACTGTTTGAGTTGTATTCAAGTATGCAGAAGTTGTACATTTTTCTTTTGTCTGTTTCAGTTGTAATTCATGACACTAATGAGGTGCAGGGATCAATGATTTATTAGCAAACTGTCAACTTTTATAAAATCTTACATTTCCAATTATAAAATTACAATCTTCTCTATGAGCTCCTGTCAGAAAGGAACTTTTCAAAATGTTCAATCTGTATATATCTGTCTCCTTTACATCCAACTGCTGTGACATCTTCACTGACTACATTTTTATTCATTTGAACTGATGTCCAATTTTTCCCCCAATAAACTGCAGAGGTGTTAATTTAAATGCAAATAAGAGATACAGTAATTGCATACACAGTACACAAATATGGAATCCATGTCTATATTTAAATAAACAATTCATATTGATACCAACAGAATTACTATAATAATTCAATTCACACACCAGTATCATATTTAATCGTTAAACCCTAACCTCTTTTTACTGGTAATGATGATGTTAGCTATTTTCACTCATCAGATTTTGAAGCCTTATATTGTGCAAACATCAACCTATATTACTATTACTATTATTATTTTCAGGTTTTAAAGTATTGCACTGATATAAACACTTTACTGTTAGCAGTTTTGCTCGTTATTACCAAAATACTATTGGCTGCAAGATATTTATAATACCAAGCTATTACCTGGTTATTACTTTGTTAATTACATGGTCTTGATTAATTATTACCTCTTTATTATCAGTCTATTATCCCATGTTTACCATGTTATTACAAAGCTGTAATTTAAAGTGATACCAACCCAATTTAGTCACATAGTATAAAATGAATACAGAAATGTGGCACCACATTCATAATACTCCACGCAAGCAGTAGATAATTTCTTTAATTTTGGTCCAAAATATCCAAAATATCACAATTTCTTCAAAAGAAAGATTTATCTCACAAGACTAATTATTGTAGTTACTAGTAAGATAAAAACTAGTGTGGGCATTGTGCCTGTTTCTGTGTTATGGCTGAAGGCTCCATTTCCAGCAAGTTAAAACAAAATTGTGTTTGTGTTTTCCTGTTTTATCCCCTCAGTGTATCTGTGATTTCTTTTGTTTGTGTGTATCACACCTTTTTAAATTTCCCAGTTATCCTTCCTAATCCTTTTATTTTTTAAATTCCTCCTGGTGTCTTGTAATCATAAACAACAGGCACTGCTTGGAGTTAAAATTATGTGAAGTTTTGAAAATGAAAATAACTCAATCACTCTTTGTGAGTGTTTAAATTTTTTATACATTCACAAAGATTAAAGGTCCAGTGTGTAAGATTTATGGGGATTTACTGGCAGAATATGGCATAATTGGAATATAATAGTCATAAGTATGTTTTCATTATTGTATAATCAGCTCAAAATAAGAATCATTGTGTTTTTGTTACCTTAGAATGAGGCATTTATATCTACAGAGGGTGTGGGTCCTTTTCCATGGAGGTGTTGTGCTGCACCGCCATGTTTCTACAGTAGACCAGAATAGACAAACCAAACACCGGCTCTAGAAAGGACCTTTCACATTCTTTACAAGTTTTGCATCCACTGTTTCTCCTCCATGCTTAGAAGGGGAGAGTAAGGCTACATGTTTGGAATCTGCTTGCTCACTGGAATCTTACACACTGGTCCTTTAAGACCTCAGACATTCGATTAGCAGGTGTAATTTCTTCAGATAATGAAAAAAGTGGTAGTGTTTTGATCAAACATAATGAAACCAATATCTCTGATAAGTTATTGTTATTTTTCACCAGTTAATTATATTAATATACAAATTCAGTGGGCTTCTTTCATCAAGTATGTTGCATCACGACCCTGTGAGCTAATCCTTCCCACAGGAGGCTCAGTAGAGTTTGCCCGTCAAATGTTCAAACATGACTTTCATCCTCCAGCTGCTGGGAATCTACTGTTGGTGTTAAATGTCACATCTACATATGATTGATCTGATTTAAACTTTATCTTCTGTTGCACTGTCGCTCTGAATCAAGATCAGGCAGTAGGGTGTGATTACAATGTAAGACGGGTAGTTATTTTTAGATATGGGACAAATTGTTGTGTGCCAGTGGCCATCTTATCAATCACTTAGGATGTGAGGATCGAGCCAATGCTTAAAAGATGTATGCTGTCTACTTTGATGCTATTAGTGTGTGATTGTGTATTGTTAAAATTTGTTCCTGTAGTTTGAAATGAAGATACAGTGAAAATCAGAAAATGACTGGAGTAGCAATGTATATTACAACTACTGTGGCTGCAATATCTTGACTTAACTCACTCAAAATGAGAAACAAAGTACCAGGAGGTGATTCAAGGGGGATGAGGAGGGATGCCATCCCCCTTGATAGCAAAATGGCCATGTTACACCCCCTGTGTTAACCTGCTATAGTGACAAACAGAGTGCAGGAGCAGAGGCTTTGTAAGTCTAGCCTGCCTGACTCATGGATCCTTTATCAGACTGAGGTTTGTGCAGGATAGAATCTATGGACCCGACTGATATGTCAGTAGCCTAACTATTTGGTGTATTCATAAATCTATGACGCTGTCCATGGTGCTGAAGTATCAGACAGATTTGTAAATGTGACTTTTTCTCTGAGTCCTGCCCATCTTTCAGGTTCATATTGGATCTATAATATTCTCTAACCTTGGGTTTTAAACAGTGAGGCAGGGGGGCTACCAATTTTTTTTATATTTTTTTTTTTCAAAAATTAAAATATGTCTGAAAAAGTACCCACTGATATAAATCCAACATATTATTAGCAAAACTACATCCTGTTTGTTCAAAAAACAAAACATTCAATTTACACAACACTGACAAAATCTAGCTAACTGAAATTACTGTGCAACATTTATCCATAACTAGTTAGCTATGAATTATTGAAACATACTGGCCAATAATCTTTATTATTAGCCCAAGTGTGCAGACACTCTTGTGAGCCACAGTGGATCGTTTTGTAACTTCATGGGGAGGAGACTCTGATATATCATCCACCTCAGAAATCATCAACGAAAGTGCCATGCCCTGAAAAATGTTGAGGACCCCTTCTCAAACGTGTAGCTACAGGGGTGGGGCCATGACTGATGATTAAAAAGTACAGAACCAAAAGAGATGTTCATGAGTCCGTTTGCCAGTCACAGGTGAACAAAACAAACCGAGCCACCCCCCTTGTTGAAAATTAACAAATTGTCTACTGCTTAAAGCTATATGTTTCAAATGTTTCCAACAGTAGTCAAATCCAGAAAAATCCATAATTAATTCAAGGTAATGGCGTGTTTCCTATTAGCTGCTGGCATTTGCTATAACTTCTGAGAAAACACAGGTTATGTCGGATACGTCAGAGACTGAGAAAGAGCAGCGAATGTGACTAAACATAACATGAAAACCATAACATGAAGTAACATGAATTTTAATATACCTCATCAATGAACATGATTTCTGCATGTCAGATAGATTTTCACTGGCAATGATTTTTTTTTAACAGTGAAGACAACAACTCCCATGATCCCACGCTATTTCACAACGTCATCAAACTATGTCTTTTGTTATTGTTTTAATGTGCGAGGCTCCTATTTCAGAACTTACATATTGAGCATTTAAATCATGTGTCTTATTAGCTCATTAGCCGTAGTAGGACTACAATAACACAAATCCCTCAGGATTCACGCAAGTAATGCGTTCAGATTTTTAGAAATATATGGAAAACTGGACCTGGAATTAGTTTGAAATCACCCTGTAGTGCTCTATTAGGACTCGATATTGCATTCATAAAACTCTCTCCAACACCTGGATCAGTTTGTATATCTGTGATTTGCTTCTGCTATCAAGAAGAAAAGAACGCACACATACTCATCCTCTTATGTCGGCTACAATATTCCAACAATTTGGTCGTGTCCTTTGTTGAGATAGATATGCAAATTAAAAGACTTTGCTCCAGTGTCCTCTTGAGGGATTTTCTGAAAAGCAATCCAAGAGGCAATTTTGAACCATTCAAGTATGAGTCCGACAACAGGGTGGGGGCACCTAACCAAGGTGCAGAGGTTTGGGACCTCTGTGAGCCAGCTAAAGAAAATGGGAAAGATAAAAAAGAGGCTTAGGACTTAACTGCTTTATTCAGCTCAGTGACTTTCAAACAGCCTGTGTTCATTTGTCAGGGCTGAATAAGTCTGTGTAAAGAGTGTTGTTGCTTGAGTGACACCTGGATTGTTCGTACTGGCAGCGACTACTGTCACTCATTATGCCCTCAGCCCCTTTGAACTGCTTTTTTCCCCTCAGGGCTTTGAAATGAAACGTAGACTATGAAAGGGCTGTAGAGATACTATGTTCCATCATCCCCTCTTCTGTGTGAAGCAATAGGACTCTTAGAAAATGTCTGAAAAGACTGTAGTACTATTGAGGAAATGCTATTGTAGTTCTACTGTTTTGACATTCAGAATAACCAAGTGACAAAGCAAAACAGAGGAGAAATACAGCAGCAGTATGAGGGGTTCATTGGATACAGTGAGACAAGTAAAGGAAAAGAAATGGAGGAGAGTAAGTAGAAAGAGAGAGGAGGGTCGTGTGCTTGTGATGGATTGGTCCCGTCCATAATCTTACCAATTACTGTCATTAACACACAGGCTGCAGGAAGTGGTCAAATGTCAAATGTACTGTCCCCTGAATTACATGTTCTGTGTTCCCACTGAGTGCCAGTTTTGGTGTTGCAGTACCCCTTGATTCACACATTTAAGTAGTTTAACAGAGGAACCTAAAAAAAGAGCTGACACACTGTCAGCAAACAGCAATTTCAACCCAAAGGTCACTGTTTCAGTTTTTTCTGACATCTGAAATTCTGAAAGCAGAACTCCATCGATTTTACACATCAAAGTCTGTTTACACGTCTTGGGAAGCACTAATACATATGTGAAAAGTTTTTTGAAAGCCTTTTGTGGCTCCAGAAGGAGCTGCGTGAAACCTGATAAATTGCCTCAAGTGTGTCAGCGTCAGGCGGGGATGGAGGCTACAAGTTTGAAAATGAAATAAATCTGGTGGTGTGGAGTTAGAAAGAAGTGAAGTTGCCGGGCCTCTGTAGACCGCTCCTCATCTCTGCTTAAAAGAATAGTTCTGATTAGTTGAAGTGGTACTTATCGATAGTCAGTGTATTACAGGATGGAAATAACTAATTACAAACACTCAAATTACTATAATTAGGTTTATAATTATATAATTATATAATTATGTTTTATAATAAACAAAAACATAATTAGTTGTACAATGTCTACAGTGAAGACACAGTGTACATAAATCTTATGAGAGTTTCACAAATCAGGGGTTCCCTTAGACAAGACCCCTGAGGTATTGTTATCAAGTTGCATTGTGGTAAGGGCAGGAATTTCCACCATGTGCCCTCAGTTTGACCTTATTCCACCCAAAAAATTATCTGCCCAGCAGCTTGCACAGTGGCCTTGATGCCCAGCCCGCAGTGCCCCAGCTGATTTAGCTGATTTAGCTGCCTCTTTCCTGTCAAAACAGTTTTTATACACCAGTGTCTTTGTTGAGATTCTGATTGGGCAAGACACTGCCTAGTATGAACTGCTGGGAAACCAAGCTGCAGACTCACAGCAGCGAGCCAGCGCTCAGGACAAGTTCAAGAAAGGCAGAGTGGGAATATTGACAGAAGTGTCGACATGATATATACTTTCTTTAATCATGTTACTCTACAATTCTGTGGCTTACACTGCAGACTGCTATCTCTGTTAACAATGGCAAACAGCTAGATCCATGGTATATACACTTGTCTCCTACAAAATGTCTGTTTTCATTGTGCTGCAGACCAGACTCTGGCTTCTTTGGAAACCATTACTGCCAATGTGATGAAAAAAAAAGAACATCCTGTAAGTGATCATAATGAGAGATTTTATCAGATTAATTAGTTAATATATCAAAATATAAAATAAATAAATAAATAAAGGTATCCTTAAACCTTACGTTAAATTCATTATTTCATTGGACTTAAAATTATTGTTTTATTTGATGGTTTTGCTGCCCTGGCATTTGACCTTTGTGCCTTTGAGAACTTGACAATGCAGGGTACACTAGTAGCTCAGTTGGTATGTTCCTCCTGTACTAAAGGCTGTCAGTCCTAGTGGCCGTAGGTTCAATTCCAGCCTGTGGCCCTTTGCTGCATACCATCCCCCACTCTCTCTCCCTCTTTCCTGTCACATCTTCAGCTGTCATATACAATAAAAGCATAAAAGGCGCAAGAGAAATGATTGAAATAAAAAAATTGACAACACCAAAAGCCAAGTAGCCTTGCCCCTTGAATGATGAAATTCCAGGCATGATTGTGGGTTATGTAGGTGGCACGTTTACTCAAGGAAGAAGAGTGTATGGAATGTATGGATCAATTTTGATCATTTCTTTCATTGCGAGTCCAGTGTTATAAGAGTCAGTGGAGTACTCTTTTAATAGCAGTGTGGAAGTTTTGGCAACAGTTCAATTCCATTTTCCAATTTCTGTTTTTCCTCCATGCTCAGAAAAACTTCAATGTCCCTTGGGATAAGATAGAAGGCATGGTCTTATGGTCATGTTATCTAGAGAGAGGCTGTCTCTGCACCCTGCAGCCACTGAAAGACTGCTGTCATTATCAACCATCAGGTGACTGACTATTACCTTTGAAGTCACTTTAACTTCCTGCAGCCGATGTTGGTGGAGTCCCTGCAGCATTGAGCACCGAAGTATGTCTTGGTTCAATTCTGAAAAGCTTGATTGAATACTCAAGCTTTGATGGATGTTATTTTGCTGTTCTATTTGCTACATTTCTTCCTCTGCTGCAAGTTATTGTGCAAGAGAAATCTGTTTTATATGTCTTCTTCATATTCACTGAAGCATGTGAGCTGCAATCTAAACTCAAACATGCTTTAGGCCTCAGCAAATATGACCAGAATGACCCTCAAATGACAACTGGACTGAAAACAGACAGCTCTATACTCTCTCTATCAGCACTTGTTCCACAGACTCAGCAGCAAGGTTAAGGTTTGGGAATGTAATTCAGACACACACACGTTCAAAGTTGGAAATATTGCAAACTTTTTGTGTCCTATGCAGTATATGAAAGCCTCGAGCCTTTTGAAGTTAGTAGCTGTATTTTGTGGATGTGCATTTGAAATAGATGTTGTTCATCACATCTTTTGAGACCTCACCAACACTGGAACAAGGAAAAATCCTTGCATTGAATTCTGATCAGTTTTTAGAGTTGACAAAGTGCAGTTACAAGAGGTCGAGTATAACAAACTTTCTCAGCCTTGAGCAACAAAACAAGTTAGATTGGTTTGTAAAGAAAAGAAAACTGACAAAGCTGCCACTTTCCAAATACAAAAGTCATAATATTGTTTAAAATTGTGTTTTGGTTCATGCCTATTCAAATTTTGAATGTTTAGAGTATACAAGTATCATGGAAGTATATGATGGATTGATACCTTTTATTATGCAGCTTTGGTGCACAATTTAACTATTGTTGACCCCTCAAGAATTGACAAAAATTCATTCAAAACACCACATTAAGACACCAAGACAATGCGGAGCACCACAGAAAAAAACTTGCTGAGATTTGGTATCAAGAACTTTTGACAATTTGGAGATTTCTGTAAGAAGTGCATTTTTTAATGATTTTGATGGATGGCGAGCACTTCTGCTCTGGACATTGTTCAGAAACCCCTTCATTGTTATTATACCTAGGAAAGCCATACAATCCTAGGTTATTTTATACAGTTTGGCCAAGTTTTAAAAAATGGTCTCACTAATATTAAATGGCAATGATGGGCACTGACACAATCACACATGAATGCAGTTAAGCTCATTAACTTAACAAAAATCTCAGCTTTCCAGACATATCTGATTTATGATATTACAATACACAGGCTTGGGGAGTAATGGTAATTCATCATCATGGCTGCAGACAAGAAAGGAAGTAACAGCTGGACAAACCTAACAATGAAAATAAAACACTTAGAGCTGCAACGATTCATCTATTGTTAGTTGACTATTAACTTAATCTGCATATATTTTGATAATGGATCAATTGTTTTGAGTCATTTCTTATTAGAAATAGCCAAATTCTCTGATTTCATCTTCTCAAATGTTAATATTTTTTGTTTTTTACTCATCTGTCACTTTGTCAGTAAACTGAATATATTTGAGTAACATTTGAGGATCTCATTTTATGGACCAAACAATAGAGGCCTTAGTTAATTGACCGATTAATCAATGATGAAAATAATCATTAGTTGCAGCCCTAAACACTATAATAGGCTTAACAATTTCACTGTATTTAATATTGATGTAATCTAAAAGTAATGGGAAGTAATCAAGTTACATGACTTTAATACTGTGATACTTGGATTACATTACTGGCTACATTTTTTAACAGGTAATTACAGGTATCAGAATACATTTTTAAGGTAACCCTTCCAACGCTGCTAATACTGTTAAGGATCACCAGTATGTAGAAATATTCAAACACCATTAGAATTGGTGTGAATAACATATTTATGCATACAAAGAACTGCATGGTTTTGCCATAGATCCCATTTTCATTCAAATATCTAGAGGTGAGAGGTCAAAGACCTCTTTGAAAATGGCCATGTCAGCTTTTACCTCATCAGAAATTTAGGACATTTATATAGCGCCCTTGCTGACAAGCTGGTTGGAGATGGTTGGTACCAATAGATGCCTTAGGGCAGGAATACTCAACCTGGTGACCATGGGGGGACTTTTGAAAAATGACAGGAGGCCAGGGGCCAGTTAATAAACAATTGCGAATAATATTATTTTTCTGATAAAATGAAAACCACATTTTCTTGCGGTGCTACCAGCTGGAAATGCTATACTGAAGTGACCATCTTTTGACTCATGATGGCGCCTGATATTAGCAACCTTGCATACAGCCATTTTCATTTAGCAAAGTAAACACAGTGCTTTGGTATTTCTTGGGGAAACAAAATGTCTGAAATAATTTATCTTAATTGTGAATTAGAAAATGGTCGGAGGGCTGCCCAACACCTTATTGGGGGCCAGATTTGGGCCACAAGTTGAGTATCTCTACATTAGGGCTTCTTTTTCTAAGCCTCTGACAGACAGTAATGTTGGCTGAGGACAGGGGTGTCTCTGTGGGGTTTGTTAATGCAGTAGGTAGCGCTATGAGAGGTTGTTTTGGTGCACCCCCTGGCATTTGGTGCCCTCCGCTCAGGACCTGATGCACGTATACATATGCAAATTTGTCTTTAGAAAACATGGGCTGTGGATTTCTTGGGACCCAATTAATGTCCATTTTGTGAATATTT
>JAJHUR010048694.1:0-21433 GCA_027495735.1 Lutjanus campechanus | reverse complement strand
GAGAAGACAAGTGCGCAGTGTACACATCTCCATTCTTTCCTTTTCTTCTCTTTGCCTTTGTTTTTCAAAATGCATTTACAACCCATATCCAACTTGCGAGTCTTTGTCTCTCTTGCTTGCTAGTTCATGCACAAGGCAGCCCCCAACAATCACACAAACACAGTTATTCACACGCAAATATTTCAATAGCACTTGCATTATCTTATGCGCCCGCCACCTAACACACACACGCGTGCACACAGTCGAACACACACACCGTAATGTCTTGTCACATCTCCATTTCATAAAGTGCCTGTGTGCCTAGCCCTGAACCGTGACGCCACGGTTTTGTTTCTCGCTCCCTCTTTCTTGTTTTTTTTTTTCTCCCTGTCGCCCACTGTGGATTTTGATTAAGAGTAATATGTAAATGACACCGACTAAATGTAAAATCCTGGGGCCAGGAAGGAAGTGCCAATTGAAATAGATGCTTCAGTGCCCGTAGACAATTTGGAGGGCGGCTCACAGGGCGGCCGGCAGTTACTAGAGAGGGAAGGCCTGAGAAGGGCTGTGACGCCGACTGTAACCAATATTTCTGCATATGTCTCCATTTTGTCAAGTCTGATTATGGGAAGAGGAGGAGGATCGTGGGGGGGGTCAGCTCGCCTGGCATGTCACCCAAAGCTGTCCAGAAATCATTCATCATTCCCTCCGCCTTCCCTCTCTTCTTCCCTCCTCCCCCCTCCGGTGCTGAAGTAAATAACACACTTATTTCAATATTATCATATTAATGTTAAAGTTCAGCTGTCACCTAATGGGAAGACTTAATCAGACGTAGCATTTTAAGAGGCAAGCTGCCACCCCCCCTCCCACTCTCTAGCCCCCCTCCCTCTCTTGACGTGCCTCTCCTCCTCTGGTTAGCGCCCCGCTCAAATCAGGATTTATGAGGGCCTTCCAAAGTGGGGCCCGGCTGTGAGCCTCTCCGACTACCGCCCGCCTTTCTGCTTGATGGGAGCAGCACAACATACACCCCCTGCCTTTCTTTAACAAAAAGTCATTTTTTTTCTTTTCGTTTCTTCGCTGTTTGAATAAAAGAAAGTGTGTTTTGTTGTAAGGTTGTGGGCTGGAAACGTCAAATTTGAAGTCATTTATAACCAGAGATAGAGAACTGAGACCGAAAAGTGAGTTCAGGATGGTTCAATGATATCTCACCCCCCCACCCCCTTTAAGGCAATTCTTCCTCATTTCGCCATTCATTTCATTATTTGCTCCCCCAGTTTTTCTGCCTTTTGATTAATTGTGTTTGTGTGCGATGTCAGAGCAATTGTAGTTTCTTTACACTGTTGTCAGAGTCGGGGGGCTGGTTGGTTTGTCATTCTCCACTTGTTTGTCTCAGCTATAGAAGCAGTGCATTGCTTTAGTCTGCCATGAATATGTAAAGGTGAGTGAAGTAAACCTTTCCTGTGATGCATTATAACCTCTGCACTTATGCTACAAACCTGGGTTGGATGCAGATACTCACTTGGGCACGGGATGATGAATATTCCATCTTTTCTTAAATTCTTTTTAGTTGTTTGTTTGTGTTATAAAATGCAGTAATTAGCTACATTTGAAGGCCTATGTCATATTTGTGTCCAGGTGAGGCTTGGACAATTGTTTTGCATCAATAGCATACAGAGAGACAGTATTTTTATGCCGCATCACGGCCCCATTCTTGTGAACGCGAGTTCTCAAGAATGCTTTGACAGACTTCACACTTGGCACAAATGTCCACTTGTATTCAAGGATGAACTGGTTAGATTTCGGTGGTCAAAGGTCAAGATCACAGTGACCTCATGATTGTCCAGTTCTTTTGAAAGCAATATCTCAAGATCGCCACAAGGAAATTTTATGAAATCTGAAAACATCCACTTGGACTCAAGGAACAGAACAGAGTTGAATTTGGTTGTCAGCGTCACGGTCACCTCACAAAAGGGACCTCACAAAACATGTTTTTGGCTGTAATTCGTTCGCTAATTATGACAAAATTTCACAGAAACATCTATTTGGATAAAATGATGAAGTGATGACAATATGTTCGGTCTCAGGTCAACTTCACTGTGACATCACAATGTTCTGCAAAAACACTTGAAGCTCTCTATCAGTACTCTGTAAAATAGTCTCTGAGTAAAGATACTATGATCCTAACTGGAAATTATTCACTGAAATCATCCATGTCAATATAATTATAACCACCATTTTGCCAAAAAATACACTTAATACCTTTTACAAATTCCGCAAAGTCTTCACCACTTATAGTATATTATGATTCTGGATAGATATGAATGTAAACTGTAACTTAACTGAGGCAATAACTCTAGTTTGCCATTAAACTGTGGTAGTGATGGTTTAGATGGAAGCTTGATTATGAACAGTCAACACTCTGGCCTCAGTCCATGGTCAGCTAAATAGACTTCAGTGTGTAAGTGGAGGGATGAAGTGATTTATCATGTTCCACAGGATGAATGGTGTCCTTTTTCATAGTTGATGTAGTTTCCTTTTGACAATTGTATTAATAGAGAGTTTTTTTTTCTTTACTCTGGTCCCAAAAATTCAGTATCAGTCCGGCTCTAGTTTCTTTTAAACTCACACCTCTTTCTGAAGTGTCTTTATGGTCTGGTGGATATCACCCCAGCTGAGAAACAATTAGACACTCATTAAGCCAGCTGTCAGGGTTCAAGAAAGCCAATTAACTTAAAGACTCTGTGAATATCACTTATAGTAGAAAACATTCAGACACACACACACATCTCAAATAGCTGTTGCTTTGTTTGAAAATGAATCTTTACAAATTTCTGACTGTGAAACTCATCACTGCCACTGAGGGTAATTAGTATAAAACACGGTCTATAGGTGCTGTTGATTGGCCGGGTCATGGGTTGATAACTAGCCTCACAAACATAGCCTCTGTCTCATGTCAGCTCTCTTCATCTCCTCAGTGGATGTCAGTGGTCTAGTGGTGGGCATTCAGGGCATCCACTCTTAGTTAATTTTTAATTCAATTTTGTGAAATCCTTTGGGTTTTAATTATACTGTGACAGGCACGGTGATCCCAATGAGGCAGAAAGGCAATCCTGATATTATATTAATATCTATGATCATCAAATGATCTGTTAATATTTTGTGTGGTGGCTGTTTAGCACCGCCACCAGTCCCTTTGTACCACAAAGAAAAGATTTTGAAAAAATGATTGCCTTGCAAGAGTTTTAGCAACTTCAATTGGTTGCATTCCTTATTAAAAGAAGTTTATTTTAGTGTGGATGTCTTTATGTTTTAGGATTCATGAATACATTGTATTTTAGGAAGTGTAATGTAAAATATTAAAAGGACATACATATTTTTCCTCGTATCTATAGTACTGTTTATCCATCTAGATTGTTTTGGTGTGAGTTGCTGAGTTTTGGAAATGTCAGCCACAGAGATATCTGCCTTCTCTCAAATATAATGGAACTGGATGGCACTTGTGGTGCTCAAAGCGCAAACATACATTTGAAAAACTCAGCCGCAATGTCTCTTTTCAGAAATGATGAACCTGTTACTCAAGATAACCACAGATTTTGTCGTTAGCAGGTTCATGTAGGAACTGTTTTTTTCTCTTAAACTACACCTACCAACTGTATCACAGTGCAGAAGGAAGCATGCATCTACTCATGTACAAGAGGTTACAGCTCAGCAGAGGAAGATGCCATTAATGTTTACATTCTGCCCTGTCATGAGCATTAGCCACTCGTCCATGAGTAGATTCTTCTGTGTGGTGACATTGTCTGCAGGTGTAGAAAGAAAAGAATTCCTACTGTACATGAAACGGCAAGTTCTGTGGATTAGCTTGAGTAACCAAGTCATGATCTCTGAAAAAAAGAGACATAGCTGTAGAGGTACGTATGTATTTTTTATGGTGCCTTGAGCACCACAAGACACGTCTAGTTCAATTATATTTGAGAGAATTATATTCAACATCTCTACAACTGATATCTCAAATATTATTCTGGCAATTCAGGCCAAAAGAAAAACATGTTTTGTTTTTTTTGGTTTGTATGTTTTTTGTTTTTGTTTTTTTTGTTTTTTTTGGGGGGGGGGTTAAATTTTATTTGAGGGTGAGCTGTCCCTTTGACAGCACCTTAATCCTATAAGCATGTTTTTCACTTGTCAGCATCTTAATGTATAAAGTCATCAGTCAATTAAGGTCCAATTTGAATGGTAGTCTTAGTTCTATAAAGTAAAGGACACTGAAGCCCATGAACTTGGGCAAGAGTTAAATCCCCAGAGACCAAAGTCTTTTTCCTCCAAGACTTGATTAGGCTCAAAGATATTAGCTGAGCTCTCTGATGTCAAAGGATTTCTATATGTATATTTTGTGTAGCGTGTTTTCCTTTGAATTAGTTGATCCTCATTACCTACCAATTTGATCAAGTTTTGACTGACGTTTGGGTTTGGTACAGTTCTGCATTGGGAGTGGTTACAGCTCCCAGCATGCATCACTATTCCTGATTAGAGAAGCCACAGACCTTTTGATAAGGCCTCTGTGTCCATGGCACACTGACACTATGGCCTCCCGTAAATACAAAATGGCCCTGTGACTGTAGCATGAGTCTTCCTGCTGCTACACTGAACATCTCAAGCATCTCACCCACCACGGTCAGAACAGTTGGGAATGGGATGCAGCTCCAGACCCAGTTAGGACCACTGGGGCTCCTGGCAGCTTCACGGAAGGAGGGGGCACAGTGAAGGGCAATGAAGCAGGGAGGACGAAGGGGGGGAGGGTGTATATTTTGAAGCAGAGGGGTTGTCTGCTCTCGCTGGCAGCTGATCCCACATGCAGGTGGTCGACTCAGTCGCCAGGCAGATCAAAAAGTCAAGGCCCCGGGTGGACCTCCCTTTGAAATGGGAATGGGGCCTAGATATCAGACAGAAAACATAAGCAAGCTCCCAGCCACAGAACAGCTCCATATTCATGGCTGGGACTGGCAGTAGCGACGGGCAGGCAGGATGGACAGCGCCTCAGCCTTCAGAAGAGGACTCATGCACACTCTGGACACTGATTAAGAGATCAGCCCATGAACTGGGGTGAGGATGATGCAGTAGCTCACAAGCTAATGCCGCCGCACTGTTACCAAAACGTTAACTTGAGACGTGTCATGACAGTTTGACTTAATGTGTGGCCAAGTATATTTATCTGATGTTCTTAGTCAACTAAAAACAACCCTCTGAATCCTGTTATACTGTCGATCTTTTGCTGAAATTGAAATTAAATCCATTCATATGAGTAATTTGCACATGAAGAATACGTTCAACTCATCCTCGCCTGTAGGAAAATCAAATGTTTCTTGCCTGCGTTATTCACGGGAAACATTTTTTTCCATGTTTGCTTGGCCTAATAAACCCATATACGATCAATGTCATGAGCCAAGAGACTAAAGTGCATGGCCCCAGAAAAGCATCTGGAGAAGGGAACTTTTGATTCCCCAAGATCTGTAAGTTTTGCCTCTTTTCTGTATTATTGGCAAATATATACTCTCCCTCTATATCAGTCTGCCTGGAATATTAACTGCAGGGATATGTAGGTCACATAATTAATGGAATTCAACTCTACCAGTGAGCTGTGGTAGGATCGGAGTCTTGGGGCCCTCTTGAAGTCTTGTTATGTAGTTGAACAAAAAGACTAAATTTTTTTAATTGAAGCTGAAAGATGGGGCAGATTGGAGTTGAGATATTTTTTCTTCCTCCCACTTTCCTGTTTTACTTCCTTTTCATTTATTTATCTGTGCTGCCCTGTTTTAGGGTGAGAGGAGTAGAGGAAATAGTTAATTACAATGTGGTGGGGTCAAGAGAGTCAACCCAGTGGAATATTGGCAGGCTTCTGGCACTACTTTCGGCCAGTATAGCAATGCAATATGCATCTGCAATCCTACACGCTCATATATTTTCTCTTATCCTGTGTTTCATCAGAGTATTGGAGTAAACTCTTTGTCCGTGGCATTGTGTAAGACATGTTTGCCCTATTTTACATTCTATTTTATTTTGTATTACAGCTGAACTCATCACAGTAGCCAGAACCAAGCTTCATGTTTTCTGTCCCGAGAGTGGCAGATCGCTCCCAGTGGATCCCACTCTCTCTGATCTCCTCTCTATGTTGCTGCCACGATAATTCCATGTACTACATTTAAACACATTCCCTTTGCTTTGCAATTTGTTCAGCCTGGCATCATTACCACCCCACTCAACCCCCACGCTCCCCAACCCCATATTGCTGCATCCCTCTGGGTCAGTCCTATCCCTGGCCTTTTCTGCCCCCTCCAGGGTAGCATTCTGTGCTTTTTATGTCCAGTCTGTTTTTATTCTGGCAAAAGAGCAAAGTGCCAAAGCATGAATCGTATCTGGCCCCACCGCAACCCCTAGCTAAACTTTGTACATATCAAGATGAGCGCAGCTGTTGCGTGTATGTGCATGTATGCATGCACATTATGGTAATGTTCAGTGGATTATGTATAGCATGGTAGCCTACTGTAGGATGACATTTGGTGTTAGTAATAGTAGTTTCTTAACTGCTGGCAGACAAGCAACTAGCAGAAGAAGAATCTGCTAATATCTGTGGACCATGTATTGTAGCAAGAAAAGAAAAATAGGTTTCTGAAGGTAAATCAATACTTTCCACATCTGCATAGCTGCAAAAGTCCATATGATAAAGTAACTTTCTTCAGCTGCTCATGTCCACACAGACATCTGTGCGGACCGACCACTCAAATTTCTCACCATGCAGACTGTACACTGTCCTAAGCGTACTGAACACGTAATCAGACCCCCAATGTAGTGTGTGCAGAACTTTGTGCACATCTGCTGTCTGTGCTGTTGACCACATCTGTGGACATGAACGTGATGGGAGTACTTAAGGACTCTTGCCTTCACTCTCCTCTCATGCTTTGTAGAAGGGACATCACATCATCATCCTCCAGAATCTGAGATCTTACCCTATGTTGTGTATTAGAGTTTGAAGAGGCATCTCCAATTAATTTATCTCAAAGCAGGTTATCTTCTATTGTTTTACACCAATATTAGTGTATATACGTGGGGGTTTTAAACACAGGTAGACCTGCCGATTTCCTCCTTTCCCACTGCCAGCACACAAGTTTGCCTCTGATTCTTTTTCCTGATGTATCGACCTGAAAGCCAAGACTGAACTCATGTCTGTGCAGTCTTTGTGTGTTCAGCTCTCAGTACTTTTGTAGCTTCTGACTGGATCTCTATGGTTTGAAGTTAAATTTTTCTCTTGCGTGTTTCTACTTTTAAGTTTCTGCCTTATTTTACTGTTTCATGTTGCTTTTTAGCTGTATAAGTCATTTTAAGCTGCTGACAAAAACCCAACACTTCTTGATTTTGCTGCTTCATAATGAAAGCTTTACATGATAAAATATTGGGGTACTTTTACTATGTAGAATTTATAGGAAACGAATGTGTTTATACAGCAGTTCTACTCAAAACAAGCACATCATCAGCTACAAGTGGGTGCAAACTCCACTGTACTGGTCTGATACGCCAAGTAAAAGTGAGTCAAGCGAAGTCAGCACAAGTATATGGAAAAGGTACAAAAGAGTAGAAGTTACCAACAGAGGAGACAAGCCTTCATTGCCTCTGCCGGAAAAGGGATGAAAATTAGCGCGTCCACCCTGGTGTCTTGTTTTCATCACTGCCAATTGGTGCTGTGGGCAGTAAATACTCGTGACTACTGCAGAGTCATTTGACCTGGGAATGATACTGATTGTACCGTTTCTCACCGAAGACAAAAGCCAGATGTTGGTGGGTGTTAGTGGGTCTTTACTTCAGTGTAAATGGGGCTTTATATTGAAGGGGTTCTTTTATAAGACAAGAAAATAATAAATACATTTTTATATTAAACTACAGTTTTATTTTTATCAACTTATTTCAGTTTTTTTGGTTTTGAATGTCAGATAAGTGTCTTGTTTCGACATAGGAGATACTTTTTAATGTTCCTATCTGTCGGTGTGTGTGTGTCTGTGGCTACAGGCTGCTGCTGGGACAATGACAGGGTGCGCCTCAGCCTCATTACTGACTGCTCCTGAGCCAAACAAGCACCACTGCCACCTCTTTCCCTCTCGCTCTCCCTCCTGCTTTATCTCTGTCTTTTTCTCTTTTCCTCCACCTCGCCCATTAGAGAGTGCTGATGGGACGTTTTTTGCAGAAAGAAAAAGATACACACACACAAGCCTGGGCTGTAGAGGAAGGGGTTGTTGACAAGGGCAAGACGTGTTGTTGTTTTATATAAGGGATGCATTTGTCTGTTGAGGATTGACTCGCTTAACTGGCTGCCAAAGCCCCCTTTTTCTCCCTACATATCTCCTTCTCTCTATTATCCAGCCCATAGCAGGCTTCTGTTTTTTCACAGGTTAGGACAGAGTTGAACTTTAATTATTCCAAATGTGGTGGTGAGAAAATTCTTTAGATTTCTGAAAACCAAAATCATGTAAAAAAGAAAATGTCAGAGTTGGAGACAGCCAGCTTTACAGATGGTAATTCATTTTGAGGAAGATGGCATTCGCAATCAAAGCACAACAAGCAAAAACTAGTCACATCATGAGTGAAACTGCTATATCAGCTATAACTATCACCTGGTCCCAAGGCTGAACTTGACCAATTCAACAAAAAAAACACTCTTTGCACCATCACTTCTCCAAATGCTTGAGGGTCATCAAGCCATGACATTGAGGTGATGCTTCTTTCGACCTCGCTCATACCATCCTAGTTGATAGAGCTTCTTTTTTCCCCTCCTTTAACCCTGACAGACTGTCGTTCTGACGAGATGACTGGAGATCAGTGGCGCTCTCATCCCTTGAAGTGGCTCCAGGTGTCACTCCAAGGGTACCCGCCCTGTTTGATCTGCCGTCGAGCGCCTGTCGGGCCGCGGCACCCTCTGATTTCCCGGTCAGAGGGGAAACAGGCTCTCCTGTCCAAAAGTTCCACTGCTACTTTTGAGTGACAGCAAGGGAGAAGGATTGGCAGCCGGAGAGCAAACGTTAACCATAACCATTTGGGAATGTACTGTTTCCTGTTTGCATTATTCCCTAGCTTACGTTTAGCAGCTATAGGGAACCCTCGCACATCAGGGGAGCATTGTATAGAGGTGATCTTGATTTGATATGCCAGGCCCCAGTAGTCCAAACAACAGAAAAGGAAACAAAATAAACATCAGATGAAACCAAACCATTTTCACTGATCATGCTGTGGGCCTTGTCTTAAGAAGAAGAAAAAAACATCCTCTCAAACATCTTCAGATGCTGTCCAAAGGAGGTCCCTGTCTTCACTGAGGAGCTGCACAAACAAAAAGGACAGATGAAACAAAATGGAGGAATGCAGCTATATATCTTTTCAGCAACCAAAGATGCCTGCATCCTTCCTCCCTTTCATTTTATTATATCCGTTACGTTTTTTCCCCCACCTACTGTGAGCTTCTGTAGAAATTACAGGTGAGATCTCAGTCTGTGGCAGGGCCTGCCTTTCGTCTAGAGGGAGCAGGGGGAAGTGCGGGGGGGTTTGAAGGGGGGAGGAAAGACTGAGAAGGAGAGGAAAAAGAGATTCATGCTTTGCAGTACTGCTGTGTTGTTTGTGGCACTCTTCCCTTTGTGTGTCTGGCGATAACTTATTCAGCACAGGGCCATTCATCCAGGGGTTGAGCGCGGGCGTCCGTCAAGACGGAAAATAATGAGGCGACAGCAGCGCAGAGGATAGCTTTCTCCCTCTGCCTAGGTCGCCCCCCCCCTTCCTCCTTCTACTCCTACTCCTCCTCCCCCTTCTCCATCTCCTCCTCCTCCTAGCCTCCCATTATCAGCCGATTTAAATAGATAATAGGGGGCCTTCTTCAGGACATTTTGAAGCAATTAGAACCTATCACATTGTCTGTTATCTAACTGTTGTCCCCTCCCAGCAAGCCATTGTGCATACTTCTGGGCATACTATGCAACAGCTGCCTGGAATACTGTGGAATGCCACAGCAGTGCTGGATGCCAGTATTTGTGTCAAGAAGGAAAAAGGCTATTTTGTTTCCTATATCTCTGCAATAGACTCTGTACCCATATGCGCATGTCAGGCACTATTCCATCTTAAAGCCATGCCAGGACATGGGATCCCTTTGCCATGATAAGGTGCTCTTGGGCTGCATTGCTTGCCAGGATAATGTGGCTCCTGCCCAAACACTTGCACTGTACATACCTTCCCTACACTTTCAGCCAGCTCTCATTAAGTTCTTCCTCTCACCATCTTTGTACAGTCCATTCTGTTGGCTAACAACATACAGTGGCATACAACAGCGGAAAGGAAGGACCTCTGCCCCATGTACTCTTGAACTACATTAATCCAAATTATTACATCTGATAACCTAATATGAGAGCATGTCCAATGAGGCATAAGTTTTTAATTTGCTACTGTGTTTAGTTTTATTTCAACAAATATATCTAAGCAGTTTTTCAAAACAGTGATAGTCTCAACAAAATAAGTCAGCTGTCTGAGCCGTGTTTGCATCAGGATAGATGGTTAAGTATAGTTTTTGCTGTTATTGTTGTTGCCCCTCAGATCTCTCTTTGGCAGAGTGCAAGAGCTTGAAATATTTACAAATGCTGAATTTTGACTCGTTTTATTTTTTTCTTTTTAATATTTTCTTCTAACCCATCAATCATTTACTGCGCCTCTGTATGTCTGTATCTCATCGTGGCAGACCCCCAGGATGGTGCAATGAAACAAAGGCAGTACATTGTTGCCATGTTGTTGATGGCATAAAAGATCCCCTTTATCACAATGGGCAAAACAATAAAAAGAGGACCACTTTTTTTTTTCAAGGAAGTGAAAAGGTTGTAAGGCAAGGCATTTGTAGGCATCAGGATTCAAGAGGAGCTCCCGTCAAAATACTTAAACAACGCATTGGTCTTTTTTCTAAGCAAAAAGCAGTTCTAACCTTGAGTGCTTTTATACTAAATGCAAAAATAGAATTTTATTTTTTTTCTATTCCAAAGGCTGGAAGGCAAAAGGACAGACTACATCACCCCACCCATCGTTGCTTCGGTTTGGTGGTGCTTGCTGTGAAGGGCATTCCATGATGTGTAAAACACAACAGTTTTGACAAGAATGGTAGAAAACAGAGCTTTGAAAATATCTTATTTGCCAAATCCAATCTCACAATGCAGTCTGCTTTTACCCAAAAATTCAATCTCAATCTTTTTTGAATTCCCTCTATTGTCATGTGTAATTTATTGTTGTGATTCTGTGCTAACAGGATACAAGGGTCGCAGACAAAATAAATACAACAAAAGAAGAGATGACAGACGTGCCAAGTAAAATTGTGCCCTTTTGTTCTTGATTGAACTGGTGATTGCATTTCAGTTAAATAGATTCATTAGTAACTTAGTAAATAATGAAATTCCTTCTCTCTTTTTAACTGATGTTCATACAAAGAGGCAATCATTTGGCCAACCTATAGACTGAACATTAGCCTTACAAGGCCAGTCTTCCAATGCCTAATGGGGCTTTTCCACTGGCACTTTTTGCTGCGCCAAGCCAAACCCTGCCGTGCTGCCACTTTAAACGTGCTGAGTTTCACCTGAAATGGACTGTGGCGAGTGGGGCCAAAGCACGCCCAACCTGCCTCCAAGCGGGTTGCAGTGACATCTTGTCCACCGCAGCCAACCCATGACAACCCTCCTTTCTCCCCATCATACAAGCGTGTGTTGAGACTCAACCTATTTCTTGGAGGAGAGCCGAGAGAAAGCGTCTATGTGTTGAGCTCTCAGATCTTTTGTAGTTTCTAACTGAATCTCCTGTGGTTTGAAGTTCAGTTTCTCTCCTTTATCCCTGTTGGAACTTTCAGTTAGCTGCCTTATTTCATCATTTCTGGTTCGTTTTCAGTCCAGTAGGAATTGTGTGAAGTTCCTGCTGATGAAAACCCAATATTTCCTGATTGTGCTGTTTCATAATAAAAGCTTTTAAATAACAAAATAACCGGATACTTAACTCTCACCATTGCACTCACCACTTTACAGCCACTCAACTCAAGCTAAGTTTGTCTTCAGTTAAATGAGTTTGTTGCTTTTTATCCATAGCATCACTTAAGCACCCCCTCTAACTAGATTCAGTACAGTTGCTTAGTGCTGGGTGATACTGTATGTAAAATAATGTTAAACATTTCTTGCATCACAACAACAATACTTATCAAGATATATACTATTTCTATATAATGACCAGCCATATGCCATGTCATAAAAACTCACAACAGCATAAAGTAAGTGATTAGAATAAGTTATTTAATAGTTCAAATAAGTTTTTAATTCAAATAATAACTAAAAAGAGAAAATGGTCTCTGAGGACTGATTGCTATGCTATTTCTAGAGCTCTGTAGGTTATTGGCCAAATATGAAGTTGTAGGTTTGTCGCTTGAAAATGTTTGACTGCCCAGTATTTCTCAGTTTCATAACTTCTAACTAAAACTAGATCCTTAAATGTTAATGTATTTAATGATGTCTCATTGTCACTGTTTTGAGCAGTTTATGTCACTTGTTTGAAATTCTAAGACTTATTAGAAGGCACCGCTTAAGCAATGTTAACATTTAACCAGTGTTCACAACTATGTGTCTTTTTTTTGGGATTCTGGCATCAGTAACTGATGTTCATTTCATTTTTCAGTTATTTGAAAAATGAAAAGCTGCATCAGAATGTCCGGGATGTTTGAGATACTGCATGTGACAAATAAACAAAACAAAAAGAGACAGATCCATAGTTATTTGAATTAGTAGACTCTGACAATGAGTCTGGCATGACCACTGAGATGTGTTGTATGCTTTTGTGTGGATGTAGACGATTGAATTACGCCACTAAACCCACTGAAACACTATTGACAGAGTCAGTTTGTGACACAGGTTGTTTTGTTTGTTACTCCAAGTCTCTCCCTAGATGCCTTTGTCCCAGCGGTGCATTCCAGTGAAAAGCATGGTTGGACACTGAATCGTAACGGTCTTCCCTCTGACTGATTCATATTTAGTGATGTTGAAAAGGCCGTTTTTCATGATGGATGGCTCAAAACATCATCTGTTGTAGCCAAAATCGTAAGGACAAAGCAGAGTTATGCCACAAAAGCCTTTAGAACCTTGATCAGTAGAGAAAACCCCACTGAAGTCCACTGGTCATAGAGTCCATTTTTAACCCAGGGACCATAGGAAGTATTCTAGATGTTATATAATTAGACAGTATGCAGTTTAATCCTAAGAGACTGTTTGGCAGGAGCTTTCTTTCCACTCTTAAGTTTTTCACTTGGATGTAATTGTCTTGAACTTAGATTTAAAATCTTTTAAATCTTATTTCTTCAAGAAGTGTTGACATTTGCAACCAACATTATTTCTAAAGGGTATTTAGAAATATATACCTTGATATGTTGATGATCTCTTAATTCAGAAAAGGGATTCTCTTATGACATACCCTGGCCGAGAAATTTGAGTCAAGTGCAGTACACGTTCAAGCCCTTGGCCTGGCTCGGGTTTTGGGGAGTGAACCAGCCATGCACGGCTGGTAATGACAGGTTCCATGTTGCCCGTGGCTTGTGGCCCACTGCACTGTTTGTTTGGAGAGTGGTGCTCGGCCGTGAAGTGCTGGCCCAGCTGGCAGCAGTTCCATTGCCCCTTTGGCCCGATGGCTGGGGCTTGTTTGGCCCACACCAGCCAGGCAGACTGGCATCCAGGAGGCTGTGGAGGAAGAGGTGGAGGAGGAGGGGGTCTGACAGAGGAGAGGAGCTGTTGGCTGAGCACCCTGGTGCTAGGCCAGGCCTGCTGCCAACTGGAGAGAAGACTTCCCTGCTCACACCACGATCTTCACGTCTCTGTGGCGACAGGGATCTTAGTTTGCACCTCAAGGGTCAACATCATCCCACCGTGATCTGTCTCAAGAACCTTGCTCACAGAACAGCAGTGAAAACTTTGCAAATGTATTTTTTTCATTACTTTTGGCAACTAACACTTTTTTGTGGACAGTAATACAAGCTTGGATTTAAGACAACTGACCACTTTTTTATTTTGTTATATTTTTATTACATTTTTGAGTTCCCCTGTAGTGCAGTATAACACAAATAATGTTATTTACACACATACATACATACACTTTGCCTCCGCAGTCCAAAAGTTCAGTTGCCCATCTTGCGTCTGCCAAAGTTCTTGCAGCGCTGTGAAAGTGAAAAATGCTGACCTATGAAGTCATTCCCTTCGCTCTATCGAATGTTGTTTTCAGGATTATTTCTTACGCTCCAAAAATGTTTTCTTTGATTTATATATGCAGCTGAGTTCAACAAGAGACCATGAACTCTCACCCCTCACCTTTATGCACCTGAATCGCAAAAGACTCTTTGAATGTGCTTCGGACACATACTATAAGTTTCATTAATTAAAGATTTATGTATGACAAACTGCTGAATTAAACAATAAACATCACAACTACCGTGCATAGCCTGTATCAAAGCCCTAAAGATAACCCCTGCACAAATATCCAATTCTTTCTAAACCAATACTTAAAGCCCCGAAAACCATGGCCTTTCAAAATTTAGAGCCGCTTTGTTTATTTTCTGAGTGTTTGCTGGGTCACATGGGTACATCCTGTCAGCCATCGTGTAAACTTTAAACCCCACCCCATATTCTGATGGCGCCAGGGCTAACATTGCTTCAGTGTTAAAGGGAAGTTGTGAGGACATTGATGTCTTGGCCTAGCATCCTAGTGTCACTTTCCCAGCCTGTTTGTGGAGCCCGCCAGTCCCCTCATTCTCCTCAGCTGACCTGAATGCATCACCGAGTATCACACACATGTGAGGAGGCTGATATCCCAGCCAGCAACAAATGTTTTCCTACCGTTACCATTGCATTACTATTGTACACAGCCCTCGTCCTCTGACCTGGCTCACACTGTGTCTCTGTTGGTTAGATGTTTGGCCTGACTCTTCAGGCCAAGACTCTATTTTATTTAACAAGACGTCGATGCACACCCATCCCATCTAAAAGTTTCCCTGTGGTATAGCATTTCAGAACAGACTTGACATAAACCATTTCTAAACACTGGTTTCATTTCACCAATCTTTAATTACATCGTTTGGTAGAGACCGAGGTACAGAGTTGAAGCAAAGCACCATGTTAGCAAAGCGTATAATAGTGAGGGATACCACAGCCAGAGGACAGTGGGTCGAGAAAAGGGAAAAATATCGCACAAAAACAAATACTGAAGGGAAGCTTAAGGTGTTAAGGGTTTACAGACTTAAACATGATTTTGATAAATTGCTTGTGGCCTAGAAGACTGCTGGACTGACTTTTAGCATTTTCAAACAGTTTGCTTCGTGATGGAATGCATGAGTTGAAAGTTATCAATTGAAATGTTTGTGGTTATTTTCAGAGTATCTTACAGGGATAGTTTGGATTTGTTTAAGTGTTATTTACTTATCCATTGTTAGTGTATTACCTACAGTGGATGGTGGTCAGCATGCCCCCAGTTTGGAAAAGCAGCAGGAGTACTGGTGTAGGAAGTTCAACCATGTACTGCTGTAGACAGGGTCAGCAGCAAAACATATTTTAGCCACCAAAAAAGCCCACCTTAAGAAATGTGTATCTGTTTACAAGTATGCTATTAGACAAGGTTTCTGCAAGGTTCAGCGTGTTTTTATGAATGCATTTTAAGATGTATTTCACAGGCCTACTGGCAAAAAATACAAAGGATATAAAGAAAATGTCCCAAAATTACAAAATTCAAATTAATATGACTACACAGAACTGTGTGTACAAGCGATAGTAGTAGTGGGTATTGAATCCATGTTGGCGTCATTTTCTAGTGCAAATTTATGACTGTTAACTTCAGAATCTAGTCACTTTTAAGAGCTGTCAAAATTGTATTCAAGATATTTTGAGGCCTAAAATTCAGATTACTTCAGGTGACTTTTTAAAGATTTAAAGAACTGCAGAAACCCTGTAAGAAACCTTTCACTATTTTACCTTGCCATGACACAGCCTTTTTCCGATATAAAATAAAAATATATAGATTTTTTTAGATGGCAAAAAAGTGTTTTGCTTCCGACCCCACCCATCGCAGTACATTGCTTAGCTTCCTACACAGTGGGAAGTACCTCATGCAACCAGACTTTAAAAAAAATCAGAATTATCCCTTTAAGTGATTGTTAATTCACTTAATTGTGCATAAAAAACTAAATATTACTATAAACATATAAGATATCAACACAGTTCCTCTGCCATGATCTTTGAATGAACCTCAACATGTGGAAACAATAGTCCACATTCCCCATCCAGGTATTATTTGTCTTTCATTACGTATTTCAGGATTCTCGACTGATGCCAGCACTATTACAGCATTGTTACTAATTAAATTAGTGCATTTTTTTGTTCCCGTCTTTCATTTCTTTTCCCCGTTACCTTATTGCTCAACAGATTTCAACTTAGCAATAAGAGGCCAGCCACGGCCAGTCAATTAATTGTAGGTTTACAAACCACTGGGTTGCATTCCAGTTGCACAGTGTTTCAGTGTATTATGGTGCCCTGAAGAGTATCATTGTAGCCCAGAGCGATGGTTAAGCCTTCCTCCAGCTCTGTGACAAAGGCGGCTGTGAGGTCGTGCCCGAGGCCAGGACTATCAGAGCTATCAGTACAGCAGAGAAAGAGCATAACAACAAGCCCTGTCAAATAATGGTGTCAACAGTGGGATTGTTTAGCTTCATTTGTGCGAGGAATGTCCCCGGTTTAATGGTGACGTGCCGCTGTCTATTGACTCAATGGGTCGGATTTTACCCTGTTGTTGATTCTGTTTCTCTCTCTGAGCATTTTTTTTTTGCTGCAGAATGCTATATTGCAGTTCATGCTGTACGTTGATTTAAAACATTTCCCTTTCCTCAAACTTTAAGATGTCAGAAAGGTCAGTTGTTGGCCTAAAGACATAGATGTGGGAGGTGACATGATAACTCATGTTTCACTGAAGCTTTGCTTGCCTCCCACTGAGACCTGTATTGTATAAGCCTGATCAGAAATTCCCAGAGTTTTTTCCTCCTTGTTTATTAAGTTTAGTTGTGTTTCTGTCATCGATATTCAAAATAATCCTCAAAGTCTTGCAGTGAGAGTCAGTTGATGGCAAACATGTAGGATTTATTGTCCCCGAGCTGAACTTAGAAATGGACAGTCGCTTCTTAGTGATCCCTTGCCTGCTCATTAAATGTGCCGTTTTTTTCCAAATGCACCTTTTTTTAGCAATAAGATCTCTGCTAAACTAAGATAGAGAAGAGTTTTCAGTGTTGTGAAGTAGACTTTTCAGGGTTCCGGATGCTGGTTTCCTTCTGAACTGTCAGATTGTCTGTTATTATTGAGCCCATTTTGCCTCTGAGTTTCAGCACTTCCTTTACCTGACTGGCTGGATAAAATGATTTCTTTTCTCCCCTCTTCTTCTCTAGTCAGAATATTGCTTCCCCCCACCGTCAGGCCACATCCCCCTCCCTCTCTCCTAACGGTAAACGTTAAGATCCAGGAGTGGATCAATGGCTGTTATCCTTTGATGTGCTAGGACGCATTACGAGCGGTGAGTTCTAATTGGAGCAGAGAGCCGAGGATCAATGTTGGCTGTAATTGCCTGACACAGGGATGGGTGTGAGACTTTATTATCATTAATATTTAGACATGATGTGGGAGGACCCAGCCGAGGCTAAATGTACAACGGCGGTGCGAGCCTTTGATCTCAGGAGATAAGCAGATCGATTGGGGGTTGGTGGGGGGTGGCTGAAGGAAAAGAGGTCGCGGAAGTGTGGCGAGCTGGACGAACGAATTAGCGAGGCCCGCATCCTGGATTTTATCGGATTTCTCTCGGAAGTTTCCCTTCGGCTCGAGAAAGGTCACACTAGGCCTCAGTCCTCCCTATAGCTAAAATAACAGCCTGGTATCTGGTCAGTGTCAGGGGAGGAAAGAGGGCATGTAAGCTTAATTTCAAGTTTGGTCACAAATAGGAGACAACCATTAGATTTATAGAATGAACAACATTATGTATTCATTAATTCAAAAAGTAAAAGAAAGTTCCAAAGTAATCATGCCCAATGCCCTTACTTAGGTGTTTTGTAACTTCACTTTTCAGTTTTCTACATGTAACTTTAGTTTTCGAACTAGTTGAGGGATGGATTTAGATTTAGCAGTGAAAGAAGGAGGGATGAAGAGATATTTCGTGTTTGTCCTTTTGACAGGGTCCATTGTTTGGGAGACGTAACAGAATATGGAGGAGGAGGAGGCCCTACGGGGCTCGAGGCTGCTTCCTTAGTGTCAGCAAACACAAGATGATGTTACTTAATCTTATGGGTGAAGGAGGGGGTTAGTCTGTCTGATGGAACACTCCCTGTCTAGCAGCGTGACCAGAGGGGGCTGGGACTGTCCCCCGTGTCCACGCTGAGGGTATGCTGAAACTGCGAGGCTGTGATGTATACGCTCAATTCTGTCTCCTCTGTTTTTTGTCACCGGCTTCCCCAGGGACTGATACCTTAATCATTGTACTTAGCGAGACAAAGATAGCTCGCAGGTCGCACAATAACAGGTGTGTTAGTTTTCATGGCGGTGACCTGCTGCCTGATATTGGACAAAGTGAGAAACCCGACAGGATCCAGGTCAAAGAGGACAATGATCCTGAAAAGAGGTGAAGTGACGGGTGATGTGTAGTTAAATGACACAGACTTGACTTTGACACCCAGACTGTACACCAATTAATATCAGAGTTATTATTGCGTTGTATTTTTGAATTAGTTTTTATTTCTATTTAGTCTTTAATCATTCATCAGTTTAGTTTCAGTTAGTTTCCAGAGTGGGCTTACTTGTTTCAGCTAAGTTTAAAAAATGTTTTAATTTAGATTTTATACATTTCAGGGTTGTTGTTTTTTTATTACAATATAGAGGTGTGTTTGTCTGGGGCAAGAAGTTCAAAGAGGTATTAGAATGCAAACAACACACTTTATAAATGTTTACAGTCATGTTGAAATCCCAGTTTCAATAAACATATGCACCAATGACATTTCCTGTATATTTTTATTTCATTTTTGTTAGTTTTGCAAGTACACAATGTCATTGCAGTTAGTTTTCATTATTTTCTAAACGTCTAGTTTTATTTCACATAGTTTTAGTTTTAGCTTAGTTTTAGTTAACTATAATGATCTTTTCAATTATTCAAACAAATCTTTCTTTTTGTAGCAAGTTTTAGACAAAAGATGTCAAATCTTAAAGTCTTTTACAGTTGCGTAAACAGACGGTTACAGATGAATACATAAAAGAGAGCAACAAAAGATCCTCTTTGTTCATCCAGAGCATAATTAGAAATTACATGAAAACACGTCCCATTGCAGTATGAACCACTGTGTTGAAAAGAATGTGTTGCAAGTAATGATTTTTTTCATTATCGATAAATCTGACAATTATGGTAACGATTGATCAATTAATTGTTTAGTTTCTAAAATGTCCTGAAAAATGCTCATCACAATTTCCCAGAGCCCAAATTGATGTCTTTACTATAATAAATGACAAAGAAAGCAGCAAATCCTCACATTTAAGAAGCTGGAACCAGCAAATATTTGACATTTTGCTTGTCTGAAACGATTAGTCAATTATCAAAATAGTTGGCAACTAATTTTCTTTTGATTGACTAATCAATTAATCATCGAAGTGATGCAGCTCTAATTAAATGTGCACTCTAATTATACTGTAATGTTAACACTTATGCTACATGCAGTAAGTAATACAATGTGTTTTGTCTTTTTGGATAGCTGCATTATTGATTTAAAAACCAGCAAAGCCTTCTCTCATTCTTGCTTTGCTCACTTTTAAAATACAAGTGTGCAGTTGTTGAGGTTCCTATTCGGTATTGATGATAGGTCTGCTTTGTCTTTGCAGTCATAGCTTTCCATTCATGTGTACATCCCAGACGGTACATTGTGCAGAGGCTTGTACCATTGTGGAAAACCTCAGGGTTGCGCAACAAATAGCCTATTGTGTAACATTTTGATCATTACACGAGCTTCAGCAGTGTTAACACACATGTACACATACATGTACAGTCTGTACTGTATATAAATATATAATAAATGACTACAAAGCAGGCATTGTCTGCAAACCTACAATAGTAACCAAAGAATACAACATTTTCTCAATTATAGCTATAAAATATACACTCATAAATAATAAACATGATACAAAAAACACTGCTATCTTGGCAGAACAGAGCTGACATTTGCAGACATGTAGAACCTTGCTTTTCATCAATATTGAAAGCCATTGTTCTCTTTTCTATGATTATCTGCACTAAGGCCAGCTTTTGTGTTTTTACCATCACAGCTCAGTGTTCTCAACGTGCCCACACTTTCTAAGTTCTTGTTTAGCCTCTTGTAAGAGGCAGTTGATGTTAAAAGTTAGTTCAGTATGCTCGGTACTTTGTATGCTCTCCCCGTGTGCCCGAATGTGTGCATGTATATTTCTGAAGTGTATCTGTGTGTGCATGCCTGGATTTGTGTGTTTGTCTTTATTTCTGCTGTGTGTGTGTGTGTGTGTGTTTGTGTGTATGCACACGCCTTCGTGCGTGTGAACGAGGGAGTGAGATAAGAAGGAGATGAAGAGTCGTTCAGAGGAGCTTTCTCACTCAGAGGCGTCCCCATCTGTTCGCCTGGGCCTAATTGTTCCTGGGTACGAAGACACGGAAAAAAGGAAGGAAAGCAACTGTACTCGTCCCCTGTCCCAGAGTTATTTCTGTAACATTAAAAGAGCACCACCAGCACGCTCCAGATTATTGCCATGTAAATAATGGCACTTGGCTCGATTCCCCGCTAATGAATGTCATTTACTTTTCCAAACGAGGATTAATTATCGACCGAGGACCCCTCTCTCCTCCCACAGGGAGCACGTCCCAATTAGCTGCCAAAAGATGGCTGCTAATATTTGTGTTTTTCAAATACGTCTATATGTACGTACGTGTGCATATGTTACTGTGACATGGTGAATAACCTCCCAATTAACTGTCTGCTTAATTTTGTGGTAAAATGAGAGAAACCTAGGATAGGAGAGGAGCAAAAGAGACCTATGTCAGTTTAATGTCCTTTTCTCAATTGAAAATAAAGGTTTTGGTTGGATGTTGGTGTTGGACATTGTTGTTGTGAAACTAGGGGAAAAGAGAGCTGTGCTGCTGTGGAGCCAGCCTCCTGGTTGCAAAATAAGGCCGGGAAAACAAACACGGGCCTGAAATTAGATTTCCCAAAACATAGCATTCCCTCTCATTTTACACACCACTGTGGCCTGCAGACGAGAATAGAATAACCCGTGAAATCCGCTTCAGATTCAGAACGGCGCAGTCACTGGAATACTTGACAAACGAGTGCCCTCTGGATCCA
>JAJHUR010048666.1:0-10582 GCA_027495735.1 Lutjanus campechanus | reverse complement strand
AAAGCAACTAGAGAGCACAGACGTCTGCACAATCATTTCATTCTGTTTTCATTTTTAATAAATTTCTATGTTTTGATTTTTTTTTTAACTTACTGTAAATCCTGTTTGGAAATATCAGGTCAACTCATCACCACCAGGTGATTGTGTTGCTGGATGATAGAATTTCTAGGAAAAAAGTAAACATTTCAAGTTGAAATGAATGAATCTGTTTTGGTGGAAACAGATGTGTAGAATAATGAAGCCAAGGCAAAAAAAGTAACTTGATTTTTGTTTTATGGTTGAGGAATAATGAACTAAAACACTGAAACACTGAAGGACCACCATTCAAAAATCAGTTCTATACAGATAGTGAGTTGGAGCCATAGGCAGTATTTTAAAGTGGTTGAATGTGTAATATACAATGCCCCCGGGCATTGTATATTATGTGACTCATAAACAGACAGGAACTCATTTGGCGATCATTCAGTGTTAATTTGAACTCTAATAAATGTTAAATGGGCAAACGATTACAGACGTTCTGCACCTGAATGGAAATTTGAAATTACAATAGGTCACTACAGCATTACTAGAAGTAATTCTACAAAGTTGGGGGAATTTTATTGTGGGCGAGTAAAAAGGAGGCAAACATCCACACACAAAAAAAGGCTGTGGTTTTATTCACCAAAAATTGAAATGAAACCGAAGAGAAAAACAAGAGTCCCGGGTAAAATAACAAAGAATAAATAACAGCCTCACAGCAAGCTGCTACCAACAAGTCGACCACAATCAATGCCCAAGTGGCTTTATATTTTGCTCCAGGCCCTACCCAAATTGGACTAAATCACTGCATGAGGGGTAAACCAAAGAGAGAAATCCACACTAAAACCTGATCCTAACAGAGACATAGCAAACAACTGAATATTTCAAGGTGAGCAACTATTATAAACTCTTCCCCCTAGGATAACTTTGTTTCCCCACCATTAACTAACACTTCTGGCCACACAGAAAGATGAAGAGATTGTTGGGCTCTCCTCTTCCTCTTCAGCCCAAATTAACAATGAGCAAAAAGAGAAAAGCTCCATCAATCAATTATCGATTCTTCTTTACCTTTGGTAAATGTCTCTTTTCTATTATAATCTTTTTATAGTATGTATTAGGAGAATTTTTTTTTGTCACAGGGAGCCGCTGGAGAGGGGAAACAGAGCCGCATGTTGCTCTGGAGCTGCAGGTTGCAGACCCGCGCTCTAGCTTTAGGTGAAATAGCTATAGTTCAGTACCTAATAAATGTCTTTTTTCATTCAAAAAGAAAAAAAAAATCAAAAATCAGCATCTCTAAATGCCACACTTGTTAGCTGGATGGATTATCTTGAAGATGAAGCGGTCACTAACACGGATTTTAACATATTTGTGGACAAAATTTGAGAGAAATAAACCTTTTGTGTGCAAAAAACTGTAAGTGTAAATGTTTTTTATTGCAGCGAGGAGGATTTTGTCAAGATTTCTATTCTGCACCAGTTGTTCACAGGAGAAAATCCATTGAAGCAGGGGAAGTTATTTCTGCGCAGTCAGACTACAATGCAATATGGCCTCAAGACAAATCATTCTGTGCTATATTTCACGTACCATAGTATTATAATCACTGTCACTGTAGTATTTTTGTCTCCCTCTTCTTACTCATATAAACCACAGTTGAATGATGACACTTTCACAAGCCCACACACTCACCGTTGTTTAAAAGCAATAAGGTCACAAACCTTGTGGAAAGTGGGAGCACTTAAATGGATCCACTGGAAATGAACCCACTGAAGGTTACAAATGTATATTCAAGGGTGCAGAAGAGAGTGGATGTTTTCATCATGTTAATACTGTAAATGGAACACTGCTGATGATAAATAAAACATCTGCTCTTGACACCAACTGTGAGAGATGACACCTGGAGGCACAGCTACATTTTTTTAAAAGTAAGCTCATAATCCAGAGAGAGTACCGTGCTTATACCCTGACTCTGAACGTATGCGCAACTGTCTTTGTGTATCATCCTTGAATTAAGTTTGAAATGTGTAAAAATGTGATAGTGAATAGCTGAAGATGATCACTCCTCACTCGTCAGCGTTTCAGACTGTTTTGTGAGCTGTTTTTTTTGCTTTAAAGTGTGTTGTCAATCTGTTGCTGTTTAACTAATGATTTCAAGTTCTCGCTCTCGCCAGCTGTAGCTTGTCATCGAATTTCCAATTTTCCAGGTTTTTCAGGATTGTTTGTAATGTTCAGTTGATTTCTACATGATTTGTATATTTAAACAGAGGATGTTACTGACAGAGCATCTCAGCACTGTGACTGTTAGGATCAGTGTCCTAACAATGGGGACACACTTCGTGGTGTGTAATTTTTCTGCAGCACTGCCAGACTAACAAACATCATATGATATGTGTAAACACAAAACCTGCTTAATGCTATTTACAGATGAATCCGCACTGCAGAGCGCAAACACAAACCAGCAAGACACCAAACAGACGCAAAATATCACATTTTTACATCTGAGGAGGAGATGGTGGATCGACTTGCAGGTGTTTACTCTGGGGAGGTCTGCGGTTTTGTAGAACTGATTGCAACCTACGTGAAAAGAGAAATTATAAACTATGCCAAAAATGTATCTTTACCGTTCACAAAGTCACATTCAGACATAAATTAAGCAATAAGCAATAATTAATTGCCATGCTTCGGGTCCACCCAAAAAATCCAGAACACATAAATCATGAAAAACAGCAGTTCTCAGTGTTTTAACATGTTTTCAGCAACTATGATCTGACATGTATAATGTGTTTAGAAGAAAAACTCACCTTTTCCATACAGGTAGTCATTTAGACCAAAGATATGAAGAACTAGACACCCTTTTGATTGATTGCAGTTATTGATAACACATTGAACATTTACGATCAAAAAGATAAAATACTCTGAATAATACACCAGTACTTTTACCTGTAATTGAGTTATATTTCAGTAATATAACAGTACTTGTATTGGAGTAAATCTTTTCAGTACTCTGTCCACCACTGGCGTTTGGCCGTCTGGATTTGCTCCCAGGTCATGGCGGAGTGTTCGACACAGCCAGAGAACCCTGGTACCCCTGACGTCTGGCAGCTGGCATCAGTGTAGCTGTTAGACAGGAAGTAGCTGGTCATGCATCTCGCCAGTACCGTGAAGAAAATCACCTCTAAATTGGGTGGTGTTCTGGTAATCCTTCTCTTTTGGGATGAAGGAGGGTACGACGCTGCTCTGTGTAGATTAGATAACCCTAACGCTCGGCTCAACCAACAGCAAGATCTTCTTCCCATCAGCAGAGAGTGAGATGTTCTCATTTCTCACTCTTTCAGAACTGATAAGCTCCAGGACTTGACTGGTTCATCCTCCAAACAAAACAAACAGTAAATGCAATATGCTCCAACCTAACTGAAAAGTGAAGTAACCAACCTAAGGATGAAAAATCACTCAGTTTGTTGGTGAAGGTAGGTTATTGTAGTGTTGACAGGAGTTAAACAGACAAGCAACTCTTAAAGTGGACATACCGCACATTACATAGTGCAAGTAGAAATTAATATCAATTCCAGTATACACCAGCACACATATATTATTCATTGCATTATTACAGTTAATAATAATAATGATAGTGGTGATAATTAGAGTTTTATAAGCAGATCATGTCTAATTTGTGCAGCCTGAGCTGACTCTGCTCTGTTCTCTGCTGCTGCAGGAGGTTTGCAGCAGGTGTTTGCCTTGACCCTCTGTGCAGGTATCAGTTCCTTCATCCATCCAGCTCAACAGTGTAATTCAAGGCTGCTCCTTCTCACTGGAGGGGGCTTCACTCGGGTCAACTCATCTGTCACCGTTGTAAGTCGTGCCTCATAGCTGAATCTCACCCTTCTTTCACCCAGCCAGGCATTTTACCACCATGCCTGCTGTACTGTTACCCTCACCAGCTGCCGTGCAAAGTGTATTATATAAAAATGTTAGAATATTAATATATTTTACTGCTGGAAATGGATCAGATGCATACTCAAAAAGGTATCCATCTTGAAATGACCTGAATTATCTCTATCAACAGTTTATGATTTAAGAAACAAGTGTCAGATTTTAAACAAGGCTTTTCCACATGTGCTGTCAGTTCGAATGCTTAAAACTTATCTTGGATGGACCTCAGCACTTAGAGGAGGCAGTAAAGACTCAAATCCAATGAACTATCAGAAATGCGCTGACAGCCTGTGAACAGGGAGGCATTTTTAAAGCGTAATAACTTAACAAGACTTGACAAGAGTCAATACTAGTGTCTTTGTGAAGCTTTGCTCACGCAGAGCAGTGCTTAGAGCTAAATGCTAACATCAGCATGCTAACACGGAATGACAGTTCTATCATGCCGATGTTAAGCAGTGTCACAGCCCAGACAGAGGGAGACCACACAAGATTAAAAGTAATTTCAACAATATTTAATTTAAAACTAAGAAGAAAAGCAACATAATAAATGAGTCTGTATTCTGGAAGTCTGTGTTGGTGGCAGAGTAAATGTGGGTGTGGTGCTTTGGAGGTAAAATCAAAGCAAAAAGTAGATAGTGATGGGAAGAGACAGGCAGAATGAGGACCCAGCCTAAATAACCTTGGACCAGCCCATAGGCATTATTATATGTAGACGCTGCACTGACAACTTCGGCTTGTTGCTGCAACATTGAAACCATATTTGACAGAGCAAGACTGACCTGTGAACAAATACTTTTTCTCCATCAATGTCAATGAGTCTTTTCTGCATTCAGGATCTATATGGAGTAAATTAGAAAAACAAAACAAAACCCTTTTTTATATTTCCTCATGTAGATCCTGAACATTTAAATATAAAACAATTCATTGCAACTGGCTGAGAAATAAACATTTCAGTGCTTTTTACACAAAAAATGCAGCTCCCTGTTTACTTGTTGTTTACAAGCCAGTCATGCTCTGTCCAGCATGACAGTGACATTGATGGATAATCCATCAGGCCAACGCAGCATCTATGTATACCTGTTGGCTCAGCCAGCATGCAAGGCAACAAGTTAGATGGCTTCATCCCTCTTTAGCTGCAAGCAGTTTGCAAAGTAAGAAGCACAAGACCGCAGGAGGAGCATTAACAGAGTCCGAGGCTGTCACAGCAGGTGTTATAGTTTAGTATGTTAACATGCTAAGACTTTCTAATTAGCAACATTAGCAAACATAAAATACAATGAAACAGGAATGTTTCCAGGTGTTGATCACAAAACCAAAGTATTTGATTACTGAAACGTTTGACCTGATGGTGGCACTAGATTGAAAATCAGGAGATCACAAAACAATTACAATTTATTCTGGAGAAACATGAAAATGCTCTCCTTGTTTTTTGGTCTTTTTAGTTAGCCATTTTCACTTTGAAATCTATTTTGTTGTATATTGTTGTCATTATTTTTATTCTTTGTTTCATTTATAGTTTTTATTTCACTCTATTATGGCCTTCACTTGGTGTGTCTTATCGTTTTGTCAGTCATCTGTTAAGCACTTTGAGTTGCACCAACCTGCATGACAGGTGCTTTACAAATAAAGTTTAATTGATTGATTGAAGACATTTCTCGATGATCAAATGTCATGTCGTGGTGACGCTAGAGGATCAACAATGCCTCTGGGGACCAAGAACGTCTGTTACAGCAAATGTCACAGCAATCCATCATATACAGGCTTGTGGAGTAATAGATTACATGTAATGGGATTACATAATCTGAATCCAAAAAAGGTATTCCATTATGATTACAGATGACAAAAAGCAGTAATCAGATTACAGATACATTTAGCAAAAAATAGAGATTATTAGTAGAATTACAATTTTAAAATTAAAGCTGCAAGCAGCATTGGACTGGCCTGAGCACCCCTGCGTCCACAGCATCTGTGACCCTGTCACAATGTCACAGCCGCTGCACCTGGTAACTACATCAGAATACATTTCTAAAGTGATCATATAGATGCTGAGATATTTCAGTCTGAACCACAGTGGTGGATCAACCAACATGCAGCACTAAAGCCATGCTGTTCAAAATCAATGATTCAAACTAAAATCAGTGGTTATCATTCTTATTAAACATATGTTGTCATGTTTGTGAAAACAGATCTTTTGCAGAACAGATTCAGCTCAACACAGGTTATAGAGAAGTGAATTCCTCCTTCTGTAGTGCCGGAAACTGTTTCTCTGATGATTTGTGGACTTCAGTGTTGTGACTCCTTCGTCCCCTGCTGGTCATCCTTGGCTCCCCGTCCTGTTTACACCTCGGTGTTGTCGGATTTATGAGCGTAGTCTCAGTGGGACCTCTGATTACCTTCCTAACCTGCGCTGTAAATCTCGGCAGTGTGAATAACATCAGTGAGCTGGAGGTGCTGGTCCAGGCCGAGAACTAATGTCTGCAGTCTGTACAAGGGGGAGAGCGGTTAACATAACTGATATATGAGTCTGTGGTCGGAGTCTGGAAAACTGCTCTGCTCAGAATGTGAATAACGCTGCTTCTGTTTTATGGTTAGACAGACCCACAGGTTTAAGTTTGGTGCCCTGCAGAAAACCCCCAACTGCTGCAGTTATGTGCAGCTGAGCTGGAGAATAAATTTGTGTTGAACCAGAGCATCTTTCTTTTTACAAGGAGCAGATTCTGTATGTGCCTTCACTACAGCCTGTTTCCTAACATCAACAGTTTTTTGTGATAAATTATTAAAGAAGCCCTGTGGAAGTTTTGACCACTTGCAGCTCTATGGAGCAAAGATTTTAGGTTTGGTCCTGTGCACACACGCGGTGCAATACAACGCGGCAAATGGTTTCACACTATTTCACTGATCTACACAGCAATACTCCAGCAAAAGCAATGAAGGAGACTGCTGCTAGCATGTAACAGTGGAAATAAACAATACAAGTTCTTCTCCACAGATGTTTTATGATAAATAGATTCAACACATTTGTTGGACCTCACATTATAATATGTTTTGTTGTGTGACACTGAATGTCAACAGAAACTTGTTTTGTTTACACGGAAAATCCACAGGGTCTCTTTAATTTCAGTCCAATGCTTCAAACGAATCTGTTAATTTATCATTCATACTCATACAAACAACAGAACACAAATTTAAGATGTGTACTGTAGCTGTAGTTCCCCTCATGACAACCATAGCAGATGGTGGATTCCAGTTAGATGCAGCTGAGAAGGTCAAAAGCCAGTCACTGGTATAGAGAGCAGTGGTTCTCATCTTGGGGGGTCAGGAGGGTCTGAAGATAATTTCTGAGGGTCTCCAGATGGTTGTGGACAAAAATGTAACATATTGTAGAAAGCAGCACAGAATGAGAGCCTGGCAGCAGCTCTCAGCCTGACATTCAACACGAGGGACAAAAATATGTAAAATGAGGCCATAGTTTAGGACAGGAAAAGGTTTTCACATCGCTTGTACCAATTATATACTTTGCCTTAGAATAGGTTTTATTGAGTGTGTTTGTGGGAATGTGGCCGTGTATATAGACATGAACTGAAAAAATTGAAAACACACGTGCATATCATCTTGCCAGCAATATAAACCCAGAGATGTCGAGTACGCCAATGTTTTATGTCAGAAATGTAAAGTATGGGTCCATAGCATTATGAGACTGCCAGATGCTAACTTGCAGTCTGTTTGGGTAATAAACACAACTAGCATTACTTAGCATAATCACCTATATGGACAATATCTCATTAACTGCTTGGCTGATGTGAATAATATTGCAGTGGTTTGGGGGGAGAATACTGAATTCATTTCTGACCTTTTCAAAATTCAAAATGTCTGGTTAAAGCAGAAGTGGCCATATTTTAACCCCCAGTGGGATGATTTTAAATAGATTTCAGACACTGAGTTGATTGGATTGCACAGAAAACATATTGAAATAAAGAAAAACTACATCTCAGTTATAAATGGCAGGATGTTTATGAACACAATTATCCAGATGATGCAGGACATTTTAAATCACAGAACATTACACTGTGAGGTGAAAAAAGAGAAGTGATATAACAATAAATCAGTCACAGTGACCCTTTCTTGCAGAACAAGTACTTTTGACATTTGCTGTTAAACTTCTATATTTTATATTTATTTTTTTTATTTTCTATTTGCTTGAATTTTAATAATAATATAATAACAATAAACTTTATTGTTATAGCACTTTTTCAAAACATTGTTCACAAAGTGCTTGAAAGGAAACTTAGCAAGAATCATGGAGGTGCCAATCACAAGAACAGTAGGACCATCAATACAAAATATACAAAATAAGCAATTACATTGTTTTTTGTTGTATTTTGCCTCCCTTTGATTATTTTTCTTGATAAACTCCATCTTTTGGCCTTGACTTTGCCTACAGATATTCTTCCTCAGCATCCCCTTTTGAGTTTTCTTGTGCCACATAACTGTACTTTATATGGCATGGCAGCACTACAAGGTAGAAATGCATGAATCCATTTCTGAAACCACCAGCTTTTTATGCCAGTATGTAACGTCTGCTGGTCAAAGAGGTGAAAGGAAATATCTTGTGGGCGTCCTGCAGTAAGACAGCCCACAGGAAATAATAAAAGTATTAAACATCTGCCATCAGAGCCCAAAGTAAACCAAACCTTTGCGTCTTTCTTCTGGAGTGTTTAGATTTCGCTGTAAAAAATGACATCCAGCGTTAACCGACTTGACATGAATGGAAAAGCAGTTAGAAGTGAAGGCTGAACAGCAGTGGCAGCCTTAACGTCATAATGCAGTGGGAAAATGCTCAAATAGTGGGTCTGTGATAGAAACACAATCTTTCTAACGATATGTTATATGAACGCTCTTTGGCAAGAAGATTTGTGGTTTGTGATAATAGCTGGGATAAAAAAAGAGAAAACAATCTCTGCAGTCCGCTGTGCTCCGGGTTGTTCCATAAGCAGATTTATTCAAACTTGGACAGTCACGAAGATCAGCTAGAGGCTTTTTCTCTGTTGTATTATATGATAATAAAAAACAGAGAGCAGAGTTGATTTAAAAGATACAATCCATGATTTATTACAGAAAAAGAGTGATATCCAAATCATTTTATGTTACATTATTTTTATACATTTCAATATGTTTTTACATGTAAACAGGAACGAAGTAAACAATGTTATTGATACACCTCATGTCACGACTGATACCATCCTATTGTACAGTTAAATCTATGGTCTAACGTCACTGTGCTTCATCACTTGCTCAAGCACAATCCTATTAGGAGGCATAGCATAGAACACAAAGCTTAATTCCCCCTTAGACTGCTATGTTTTCAGAGATGTGCAAGGTCATGCCATTATTACTTATTATGCAATACCCATATTGTGCTATTGCCAACAGTAGAAGGCATTAGAAACACCTTTCCACCACTGTGCAGCATTTGTATTAGCGAGAAGGTGAACTGATGCTCTTAGGGAGGAGAAGATAACAGAGAAAAGATCCATCCGGATAGGATTAGTAGCTGGGCAAGTCAAACATCCAAGGTCATGTAGTTATTCATTCAGAAGATTACCTCCTACCCCACGAGGTTAGACATGTCAGCTGTTAGGTGGTAAACACAGTTAGGTACCACTTTACAATTGTCATTATGTTATGCTTATTCTGTTATTAATTAGGTTGTAAACACTTTATAAATCAAAAATAAACAAGTTATAACAGTTTTCGTACATCGATGTGGACTATTTGGCAAGATCTAGTTACTGCTTACTACTACTGAACTGCACCAACAAAAACTTTATCTGAGATTAGGTCTTAGTTTAGCAAAACTAGATTTAAAATGAGTAAGTCAAGATTTAAAATTAAGCAGAGCTCTTCTACACAATTCAAAACTAATCTCAGTTTAGTAAATCCAAGTTTGGTGACATAAACGGAAATCAAACAGGCCTAATTCAATCAATATGGAGATGCTTGCTTACCCAAATTAAAATAAGTAAATAAAATTCCTTGTATTCCTTTACAAAACATTGCTTTGTTTGCTAGCTATCTAAAAAGTAAAAAAAGCTCTATTTTTTGCTAGCTAGCATAAAAATTGTTACAATGTTTGCTAGCTAGTGAAACAATAGGTTAGTCCAGTAAGTTAGAGTTAATTTAGAGTTACTTACTCAATTCATTTTAAAAAGGCAGCTATTTTAAAAGTTAAAACTCGTCAAGTGTAAGTTTAAAGGTTATTCTGAATCACAGTTTAAACTGGAGTTTACACGTATGGTGCAAGAGATTGAAATTTAATCTAGGTTTAGTCTAAAAACTAAACCGAGGGTTAAAGAGGGGTTTAAATTTCATCTTTTTAAATTTTAAGCTAGTTTAAAAGTTTGGTGCAATGTAATTTAAACATGATTCAATCAGGCTTAAAATAAATGCTAACTGATGAAGAAGACAAAGTAAGCTCAATAAGCAATGAGATCTGAAGCTTAGCGGTACAGATAAATGTGGGCTCGCTAGTTGCCCTTTTTATCTAATGTGTTGTAACTGCTTATCAATGATTTATGAAATGGTTTCATTCTAATTAATAACCACATTATAAACCATTTATAAAGGTGGTTGTATTGTA